>JAVTVY010056137.1:0-29471 GCA_036873755.1 Hanleya hanleyi | reverse complement strand
AGTACAAACCTCAAATTTACATTGGGAGTCGCACATCAATGCACCCATCAGTGCACCGGTGTAAATCTTTGTGTAAGAATTAAATCAGGAATGGTCAATTAGGATTGTAGTACATGTATATATGAGAGAGAATAGTATACGAGGAGAATGGCAGGATATTAACAGCAAAGATAAACGTTTAAAGCAATGATGTTTCCATTCCCTTTCTCCCTACATACATGACATATATGCCATGTTAATGTAGAATGAGAAAGCAATGTGACTGGCAATAGTGGTTTTGAGAAATTTGGCCCCTTCATCCAAGGAAAATTCACTGTTCATTCGGCCTAATAATGAGACCGGCCTAAGATACTGGCATGTAGCACGCAAATAAAGTGATAAATACCAGCATGGTGGTACCGGTACCAACATGGCAAGATCTTCATATTCATAATAGTGACAACTTCATTTATTAATTATGTAAATAAAGCCTGACCCACATGAGAGCTACCCCTGAGGTAACAGCCTCTGTTGCCTGTTGGCTCAGGAGCTAGCTAGAGGTTTTCGCCTCACGAGGCCAGGAGCAAAATCCTCACCGTGTTCGGCGAATGTAAGCCAACAGCTCAGCCATTTTAATCGACTGGCCAATGAAATGCATCTTGTATTAACAAGATGTTACGTATGGCTGTTCAAAATGGCCATTTTTACATGGGCACGGTCAGATGGAAGCTAGATCACATGATCTTGAAGGTGTTCTGCGGTGAGTGGAATCAATATGGGGAACCTTTTGCTCATAGTGTGCGCTGAAACCATACAAGAGCTAACAGGCAAATGAGACCATTAGCTCAAGACCGGTGCACACAAGTGCTATCCCCTGAGCAAACGGCCTCAATTGCCTGTTAGCTCAGCGGCTAGCTCTCGTACGTGTAGTTTCGGCGCACATGGTGAGCAAAAGGCTGACAGAATTGATTTCAGTCCCCGAAGAACTCCTTCAAGATCACGTGATCTTTCCTGTGACCGGGCTCATGTGAAAATGGCCATTTTAAACAGTCCTGTGTTTAAATCACGTGAAAATGAGATGCCTTTCATTGGTTGGTCGAATAAAACAGCTGAGCTGTTGGCTTACGTTCGCCGCACAAGGTGGGAATTTCGCCTCGCGAGGCAGAATAATCAAACAAGTTTGATATTTTTCTCGCGAGGCGAAAACCTCACCAAAAACTGCCTGCACACAAGATCTAGCCCCTGAGCCAACAGGCAATCGATGAGGCTGTTAGCTAAGGGGCTAGCTCTCCTGTGCGCCGGGTTTAACTCTGTGGGGTATCGTAGATGCAGAGTTTTGTGGAAGAATTAATTAAGCGACCTCAACTTGAAAAGATCATTGATGATCCAGGCTGACAATAGGTCTGAGAAAACATGGGCAAGATGTTTCTGGAATTGTCTCTATTTTTGGTATATGTGAGCGACAGTGGAATAATGTGGCTCGGATCAACCACTGATCATCCTGATGAATGTCCAGTATATGTTAGTGTGGTTACAGAATAAACACTAATCCACACACACCTGGAAAATTCAGTGGCATTTCATTAAAATAGGACTTTTGAACTACATTTCATGACCGTATACTTGGTGGAAGCCAAGGAAGGGTTAACAATACTGAGTGAATCCGTGATAATACATGAATCTACATTCAACTGTGGTTAAATTATATATAAATCAATAAAATAAATCATGACAATGGGGTAAAGAAAATATATATATAACTATATGGAATGTCTTGCATGAGCAATACATTTCATAACATTTGCTTGTAATATCAGCTGTAAAATGTACACGTATGCCGTATAAAATATATATTTCCCGAAAAAAAAAAAATTTGGAAAGAAAATCTGATCGGGGAATTAAAGTATTGCATACAGAAATAAGCCCCCCCAACCTTGAATACATTACTCGAATGACAGTACATAGGAGAGAGTTTACAACTCCCCACCCCACTCCCTGTATTGTGTACGTAGTACTTGTCTTCAAATGGTGAAGTAACATACATGTAGCCTACGTGAGTGATCGATGGTTCTCTTGAACACAATTCTAAGCGAGGATGAAAAAGAGCTCCACTTGAAAAAGACAATCCATGTCGCATTATACATTGTACATGTATCATGAGGAATCTCCTTGCATTGGAGATAAAATCACTCGACTTGAAATTGATCTGTCATTTTCAACTAAAGTGAAACCTGTGTATATCGACCAGGCTTGTGACCAGATTATTTTGTTGGTTTTTACAGGGTTCTGGTTTATCAAGGTTCAAAATACTTTACATTTAAGTTTTAGGACCATGGATAGTGTCGGTATTTAGAGGTTGGTCGGTTTACCCAGGTGTCGTTATTCACCGGTTTCACTGTTTCAAGGAATACATTACACTCGCCTTGAAATCAGCAAGGACAGGCATGGTTCAAGAATCACAGAGGATGATAGAAATAACTTATAATTCTTGATAATTGTTTAACAGGTCCGAGTGGATGTTGTCAAATAACCAAAATCTGCATGTAGGTACCTGGTACCATATAATACATAAGGATACAAGCACATTGTTGAAAATAAAACCTCAATCCATTATCTTTTAACATGGTTAATTATTTACATAATATCTTTTACATACAATTATTATAGACATTGCAAAATTTGAATTTATCTGTTCAAAAAATGCCCAGAATTCATAATGCACATGGCAGCAAAGGGAAACCGGGGTGAAATAGGATAATGCAGGGGAAAATTTGACTTGACTATATATACACTCACAGCTTGATGGATCAAAACACAACCTATGCAAATCACCTGGACATGTGAAACATTCCATCACAGTTTTATAATATACATGTACATGTATGGTAATTCCCCTAATAAATCGATCATCGGATATTTGAGGTGGTAAAACAGCGGGGTGATCGATTCACTGCAAATGATTTAAAAGTTGGCACTAGACTAGATTAAAAATTCCAGACTTCAAAATAACAGTTTCAAGTTTTTATGATTAGACTGTGATAGGTTTAGACATGCTGCATATGGTCTTACTATGTCCGTCAACGAAGACACATTTAGCGTAGATGTGATCATTTTTCTTTTTTACAAACAGGATCTACTGAAAATGATTGATGGAATTATTACAACTTCCGATCGTATTTTTCTCCAAAAATCATGGGCGACTGATTTTCATTTCAATTTATTAAAGGAATTACCGTAGTCTTAGTTGGACATTGTGCATGAACACATTTCCTATATGCCAATTATTTGACAGACATTTGGGAGTCTAATTTTTGATAAATTAGTGGATCCAAAAATTAAATTCATTTAGGAATTTTCACAAAATCGATATGGTACACATATACATGTATGTACAGATATCAAACATGGTAGGGAATGAAACCGACATGTAATTGAATTCATCAGGGAGGTCTCTCATTCTTCTCAATAAGCCACATCGTAATCCCTGGAGTACCGCATATTACCGCATATTCTTGCCAGACACGAGACTGAAGGGCAGGTTCACGCACATGCGTTTTTCACGAGAGCCAACACTGCCATCTGGGGCATTTACTTGCACTAAAATGCTAAAATTATTCTAACATTTCTTGTATGAATTTCTTGAACTGTTGAACTGGCACTCAGACAGAATACCCTGGCTCTCGTGAAAAAACACATGCCTGACGTGGCTATGCAGTAAAATGTGGTACTTCTGGTATTACAATGTGACTCATTGCCAGCCACCAATTTAAAATCACGCATAATTATATACATTTAAAGCTCAATTATTATAATATACTAATAACAGCACCATTATTCTGAGCTCTGTTTTACAAACATCTTTTGGTTTTATTATTTTTATTTCATACACATTTGGAATTGGTGCTTACCATCGTACGAAAACGTCTCTCGATTATGGACTCGGAAGTTCTTTTATAGACGACAGCTGGATATTCAATGTCGGAGATGCTTGCTATTATACATGTAAGCGAAGATAGTATTTGGACCTGTATACAACTCAATAGCTTAAGGGTACTGAGCCCTCCTGCAGACACTTGCACACCCTCTAGAATTTGTCTTTAAACAGCTAAAAGTATGCCTTATAGCTGTGGTAATTTATATATTGGTTGAAAGTGCATTTCTTAAGGATTTCAAATATATAAATGTGTTAACTGTATTTAAATCTGAAAACGTTGACAACCGACAGATTTACACTGAACAAATTTATATATTTAGAACCCTTAAGAACTGTGCTTTCGAGAAATATATACATTACAATAGCTATGAGGCATACTTTTAGCTGTATACAGATCATTTCTAGAGAGTGTGTAGAAGTATATGCAGGAGGGCTAGATCCCCTTAAAGCCAGAGAAGATCCATGCAGCCCATCAATATTTTTGCACACCATCAACATGAGCAGAGGGGGTGATTGAATTTTGATAGGGGGAATTGAATTATTGGAGGGATTACCATACTCCAGTCAGCTTGCGATACTTGCTGGTAAACACGATCAGTAACGGTCAATCCAAAGATAATCAACATGGTCATGGCGGGTGTGCGAATGTTCATGAAGGATGATGAGCAATATTCAGGGTAATGCAAATGTACCCAGGTAATACTGTAACACATCAGACAATGTCGGTGTGCTGTCGGAATATAGCGTAAGCTTATGTAACTCCCTCCTCAACATAACTGACATGTAAATGAATGACAGTCCCACTTGGTGAACCAGTGGAAATACTTAACGTCCATGATGGAAATACTCCGCCTAATGAATCACAGCTTCAATGCAATATAATAACAAAATTGACGAGTATACTGATGCGTATGGCATACATTTTCAAGCTCAATAAATTCTGTTTCCCGTAACCCTACCTAACTTTTTAAAAAAGCTTTGGCAGGAATATATTTATATTTCTATTGATTTTGACAGAATTTTTTGTAGGGTCTATATCTAAGAAGAGCCCAAAGGGCTTCAATATACGCCCGTATATCTGGAATTACATTGGTCCAAATTTCAAGGTTGTTTAATCGCCTTGATTCCAATTGGTAGCTAGCAATCCGGAAAAAGGTCTACAATTTTGTGCTTCTGAGAATGTAACATATCACATCTAAAATTGAATGACAAACTAGAATGAGCTTAACTCTTGGAAACTAGGTGACCTTGGAGCAAGAACTGAGAGCTCACATATCCCACAATGAAATCGACAATAGTCAAACACAAGAAAATAGTACTTTTCCTGCAAATGGATTTCTTTCAGACGAGAGAATTTTTCATGAAGGAAGAAGAAAGTGATGAAGTAAACCTTTGTTCTTGAGTTGATAAACGGGTATGAAGTTCATAAAGGACCCCTCTCCACGTTAAACTAGTAAATGTATGGTTTCTATTTCACAACAGTTTAACTAAATGTAGCTGTTTCAAACATGGGAGACAACTCCACAGGACAAATGCCATATACATGTAGGGGAGAGAACTCTGAATATTCCAACCTAACACATATAGTCAGATAAACTTGATTCAATTCTGGGGGACTGTGACATTGACATTTGACAAATTGATGTATGTCTCCTCTTCGCCATGCGAGTAAGGTATCTGATACCATTCCATACCTTGAAACTAGAGATATCGCATGGATGAATGGACAGAACGCAACATCGCATTACATGACCTCGTCTTCGACAGGCATATGAAAATGTGACTTAATGATTTCCTGATTTTCGGGTCACAGTGACCTTGACCTTTGACCTTAACCTAAACTTTGGTGCATGACACATTGTCTTCCGTCAATGTATCAATGGACACAAAAAAATCACGATTTTTATGAATTTCATGATTTTGGGGGTCACGGTGACCTTGATATTCGGCCTTGACCTACATTTGACACATCATGTCCCCGTAATGTATCTACTGACACAAAAAAAAAGTACTTTTCAAAGATTTCTTGATTCTGGAGTCACAGTGACCTTGACCTAAATTTTGGTACATGACAAACCATCTCCCCGTAATTTCTCAATGGACACAAAAAATCAAGATTTTTAACAATTTCACGATTTTTGGGTCACAATGACCTTTGACCTTCGACCTTGACCTATATTTTGATATGCAACACTTCATTTCCCCCTATTGAATCCACTCACAAAAAATTAGAAATTTATGATTTCCTGATTTTTCATTCACACTGACCTTTGACCTCTGACCTCGATCTACATTTGGCATGCAACACATCGTTTCCCACTAGGGCATCCACTCGCCAAAAATTAGAACTGTAGATGGAAAACTATCAATGATCAATGATTTGTAACTGACAGAGTCACCCTCAGTAAATAAAGCTATATATATATATATATATAAATCGCAATAACAAAGTCTCATGGGAAAATCCAAGATGGCCAGCTGGTGGCCATATTGGATTTTGGAATCGGACCAAAAAAGCTACCTTGCACAACTAGACCACAAGAGAAACCTGTATACCAAATTTGACAAAGATCCATGCATCAGTTCCTGAGAATTCAAGATAACAAAATTTTATGGGGAAATTCAAAATGGCCGCCTGATGGCCATACTGGATTTTCGAATCGGACCGAAAAAAGTATCTTGGACAACTGGACCACAAGGGAAACCTGTGTACCAAATTTGAGAGAGATTCATGCTTCCTGAGAAATCACGATAAAGTTTCATGGGGAAAACTAAGATGGCTGCCTGGTGGCCATATTGGATTTTCAAATCAGACCGAAAAAGGTATCTTGCACAACTAGACCCCAAGGGAAAACTGTGCACCAAATTTGAGAAAGATCCATGTAGTACTTCCTGAGAAATGACGATAACAATGTCTCATGAGGAAATCCAAGATGGCTGCCTGGTAGCCATATTAAATTTTCGAATCGGACCAGAAAAGGTATCTTGCACAACTAGACCCCAAGGAGAACCTGTGTACCAAATTTGAGAAAGATCCATGAAGTACTTCCTGAGAATTCATGATAACAAAGATTCGTCGGAAATCCAAGATGGCTGCCTGGTGGCCATATTGGATTTTCGAATCGGACCAGAAAAGGTATCTTGCACAACAAGACCCCAAGGGGAACCTGTGTACCAAATTTGAGAAAGATCCAAGCAGTAGTTCCTGAGAATTCACGATAACAAAGTTTCATAGGGAAATCCAAGATGGCTGCCTGGTGGCCATATTGGATTTTTAAATCAGACCAGAAAAGGTATCTTGCACAACTAGACCCCAAAGGGAACCTGTGTACCAAATTTGAAGATCCATGCAGTAGTTCCTGAGAAATCGTGATAACAAAGTTTCATGGGGAAATCCAAGATGGCCACCTTGTGGCCATATTGGATTTTCGAATCGGACCAAGAAAGGTATCTTGCACAACTAGACACCAAGGGGAACCTGTGTACCAAATTTGAGAAAGATCCATGAAGTAGTTCCTGAGAAATCGCGGTAACAAAGTTTCATGGGGAAATCCAAGATGGCCGCCTTGTGGCCATATTGGATTTTCGAATCGGACCAAAAAAGGTATCTTGCAAAACTAGACCCCAAGGGGAACCTGTGTACCAAATTTGAGAAAGATCCATTAAGTAGTCCCTGAGAAATCGCGGTAACAAAGTTTCATGGGGAAATCCAAGATGGCCGCCTTGTGGCCATATTGGATTTTCGAATCGGACCAAAGAAGGCATCTTGCACAACTAGACCCCAAGGGGAACCTGTGTACCAAATCTGAGAAAGATCCATGAAGTAGTTCCTGAGAAATCGCGGTAACAAGAATTGTTTACGGACTGACGGACGACGGACCACGGACGAAAAGTGATTTGAACAGCCCACCATCTGGTGATGGTGGGCTAAAAAAGTAAAAAAGAAGAAAATTGAAACCCACAAACCCAACTTTTGTTACAGGAAACATATAATCAATGTGAATGACCTTGCACAGGTTAGCACATCCTCATACCACGAGCACTGCTAGCACATGTTCCCCAACATGAGCACTGCTAGCAGTTCCCCAACACCAGCACTGCTACTGCTAGCAGATGTTCCCCAACATGAGCACTGCTAGCACAGTTCCCCAACATGAACACTGCTAGCACACATTCCCCAACATGAGCACTGCTAGCACACATTCCCCAACACGAGCACTGTTAGCACACGTTCCCCAACACGAGCACCGCTAGAACATATTCCCCCACACGAGCACTGCTAGCACAAATTTATCCAAAATATAAGCAGCTTAATTTCACAGAAGCCAGATGGGGAATATGCTTTGTAATTTCACAGATTTAGGAGCATTGTAAATATGCGCGAGAGTTGTTGTGCTTAGGAGTTCCCAGCACTCCGGAGTTCCCCATATGTCATCTGGTACTCATGTAGCTGGGCTTGTAGAGCCATGATCTTTTTCACAGCCTCAGCACGATTCGCCTTTTCCACTTCCAACTTCTCGGCCAGGTCTTTCTCCTTGACCTGAAATCTCCGTTCCATGCCCATGATGTGAGCGTCATATCTCGTCTTCATGTTCACGAGCTCAGACTTCAACGAGTTCACCTGCGTGTCATATTTGAACTTGGTACGCGACAGTTCGTCTTTCAGACTGGCGACTTGTAGATGCATTTCTGGCTTGGATGGACCCAGTTTGTTGTTGTTGTCACCATTATAGCTAGATGACAAGTCTTGACTATTGGCACTACTTTCCAAAGCTTTCAACTTTTCCGTCAGTTCGGTCACTTGTGTCGCATGTCTTTCGTTCATATTTGCGATGACTGCCTCGTATTTCTCTTTCAGATTGTCATGATTGGCTCTGAGAGATTTGGATTGCCCGTCAAATTTGGATCTTGTCCGTGACAACGTTTCCTTCAACACAATGTTCTCCTGCTGGAGATCCTCTGTGGACGGTGGAATGGTGGTGTTCCCGTTCTCGCTACTGGAGAGAACCAATCCAGAGTTGCAGTCCTCGCTATACACAGTGTGGTTCCTGAAACTGGATGGTCCGTTCTGACTGCTGGCCGGAAACTCAGGCATGTCGAACACCCGATCAGGGGTTGTAGGCGTACATTCTACAGAGCTAGAATCCGACACGCTACTTTTCTCTTCCGTCACCGGTTCGGATGATCCCTCTTCTCGTTTCTTCTTTGGCTTCGTTTTGCGTCTGGGAGGAACCGGTCTAACGGGGAGAGTGGAATTCTGCGGTCTAGATTTAAACGATCCAGTGTCAAAAGTCTTGGATACTTCTCCACTTACCTCTAATCTCGATGAAGAACCATATGCAGTGTCGTAGGAGTGCGTAAGGGAACTGATCGAGTTTTGCGAGGACAAACTCACTTTATCAAACTCTATTCCGAGTTTGTCTGTGACAGCGCAGAGTATGTCCGACGAGGCCTGCATGGGTTCATGTGGGACATCGTCGTTCCCGAGTTGCAGCAAATCGTCCACGATAATGGGATTATGTTTGGCGTTGAACTCGATGGTGAACACCTCGTCGTGATGGTGAATCAAGAGAAACGCCAACTGGTGCGTTAGATCGGCCGTAGCCATGAACAACTCTGGATTATCGTCTAGATGCCTGATAATATTTGGACCAAACACGGTGGCGAGATTTATTTCACTCATTTTGTTCACAGCGACATTTTGTCCAATTTTGTGAAGGAAACGACAAAGGTATTCTAGAATATTGTAATTCTCTTCTGGTAATAGCGTCAGATTTGTCCGCAGATCGTCGATATGATTCACTTCCTTTTTCTCCTGGTATCTCAGAGCGACGTTCATGAATTTCTGATAAAATCGACTGGGAATTATGGACTCGGGCAGCTCTCTAAAGTACATTTTCAATAGTGAGGCCACAGAGTGAACATCCTGATCGGCAATATCCAACTTCAATCTTTCACCACAGTCAAATCTTTCCTTCAGCTCACGCATCAAAGAGGTACGGCCAGGTAACCTGCAATAACAAAAATATATATTTTTATTATTTATTTAGCAGTGAATTACAAAGATTTTCCTCACTCATAAAAGTGATATTTCACAGTTCAATAACATTTTTGTTATTTAACTTGCAGTGAATTATTGCTATGACATCAAGCTAGCATGTGGTACTACTTTTCTTCTTTTCCAAGACGCTGTTTGGCAAAGATTTTCTGTCCACTTTGTCTGTTAAAGTAGAAAAATAGACGCAGAGATACAATATTCCGGATATTTTGTGGATAAATAAAATCTACAAAACTGCTTGCAAAATTACTCGAATAATGCATAAAATTCCGAATCTACACACGAGGACGCTGCACTAAATCTATGATGCAATGTAAGGACTGACTTTATACCAGGGCTTGTTTTTCCACGGGAATCCGATTCCCGTCAGCACTCCCGCAAAATAATTTGTGGGAACTCAACAGATTCCCGTAAAATATTAGCAATCTGTAGAGAAATGATAGCATTGGATTCGCATGGATTTCGATAAAGCTGGGTTGCGAGAACCTATTTGGATTCCCGTGAATTTTGACGGAAAACAAGACCTAAATACAGTCCATTCATTAATACATAATGAATACAATCAAAAAACATATGAAATGGAAATTATACTTTGAATACAAAATACTTTTCTACCCAATGTTTAGTGATCAGATACTCGTGAGCCAGTATGCAACAGCATTTGTAAAATTTGGGTTGTAAAATTATCAAGATATAGACAACCTGCTCTAGACAGAAGAGTCCTAAAGCTGCCATTTTGTAGTGCTGTCCCATTAAAGTATCATGTCGTAGGCAGACATGACATCTCACCCAGTCACAATGTAGACATACTGACGAACCAGTCCTTGTTCTATCCCCTTAATGCTGACATGTTCCATTTTTCAAGTCTTTGATATCACCTGGGCGTGCATTGAACTCAGTACCTTCCTTTTCATTCCCTCAACCCGTTGTTTTTTTGCTCCTATCTCCGGAACGACAAAAACTTATTTGGGTCATTTTGAACCTATTTGAATAACATCCCAAGAAAAGGATCATTGATAAATTCAAAATGGTGACCAAGTGGGTACCCGAAAAGTGATTTTTCATCAGTTCTCTACAAAATTCCTGTTTTTCTGGGAGAAAAGGGGGCTAACAAATATTTATTTCACATCAGATTATTATTTACCATTTAATTTTTGTGAAGAAAACCCATGAATAACAAGGGTTATGTGTAACCCAGCAGCTCACTGTTTTGGGTTTTGTCAATAACATGCAGCTTCGCATAAAGATCGAGCCCTTCAGGTTGCACATCACTGGCAATGACAATACATATTGTCATAAAAATTTGACTTCTTTGTCAGTGATGTTGAAGTTGGATTGAAAGATGAACTATATTATAAAACTTGAAATAAAGATTACCTTTTTTTCCAAAGGTAAGCTTATACATGTCATTATGAATACATTTACAATTGAAATTTGGTCTGAGATGTGGGTGTGAAATGCCTGGACAAATATGGTTTGTGCAAAAGCTTTAGGTTAAATCATGATGTGGAATGGGATTCGATATCAAAATTGAAGGAAATGGTGTCCTTCATTAAAGGCGACACAAAATTCCAAACCACCAGGGGCTCGGTACTGCGGGATTCCCCCAGCTGATTATTTAATATTGTACGTCTGAAATAAAATAATGTCATTAAACTATTAGTAATTACTATAAAGGAATATATTGTAGTTGATTTGACGTGTTTGTGTATCTACAATGTACACTGCATCTTCTACCTAATAGGTTAGTATCACAGAGATATAAAATTAGAAATTGAAATATGAGGTAATGGGGTTGGGCGAAGTGTAAGTTATGAGATAGAGGGTGGGCATGTAAGTCCAAGAGAAGTCAAAATTATTCTAAGTCCAGCCTAAACAAAAAACATTAACCTTCCAGCTTGAGTCTAACGTTGTGCTAAACATAAAACCTTAACCGGACACCGACACCGACACTTTCCCCCTCTCTCTCCCAATACCTCGCCTACTTCGTATACAGCGAGCTAAAAAAATAAAAAAATCTGATGGAAAATCGTCCACAAAGTCTTTTTGAAAATGAAGTCACTGTGACATCATCATGGCATCCATCCTGGATTTTTTTACATTTTCTAGCAGAGCTTGACCTAAAGATATAGTGTGGTAAGATTCAGCACTTTAGCCTTAGGGATAGTGAAAATATCTAGGTGGCGGGGGGGGGGGACTTTCTGCCCTTCCCCAGGCTGCGGTACACCCCAAATCACCCAGGCCAGCTAGGGTTAACTTGTTTTTACCTGAAAATGCCCTCCACATCTGTACCATGTTGGGTGATAAACTCCGCACAATGTTCAATGATGTAAGGCAGCTTCCTGTTAGGGTCCAGCTTCTTCTCAGCTTTCATCGTACAATCTATGTTCTGGCCAAATATTGCTGTAAAACACAGGAATGCTTATAAATTCTCAATTGCCTTATTAGAGTGTTCATTTAAATTCTTCTTAGAAATATGGTTCACTGATCAACATGGCATAATACAGGAGGAAAGTTACTCCGAAAATATTAACGAAAGAAAGCTGAAGATTCCTGACGATGACATGAATAAATATATGTTGAAATATTGATCTAAATGCTTTTTGCTAATATTTTCGGAGTCACTTTCATCCTGTATTATTCTTAGAACTGCGTATGAACAGAACTGGCTATATACTCCAAATAACCTAAGATTGATCTAATCAAAACCCCTCGGCTTCCCCCAAGTGACTGAGAGCCATGTGCACTTACAATAGGCATCTGACTTAGCACTCTGTAAAATAAAAACTGAGACGAATAAGCTGTACCGAACACAGATCTGCAGATATAACTTGAACATTCAGCTACAGATAACAAAATCAGAGATTATTACATCTGAAAGGGGCAAAACTCCATATTCCGAGGCGAGTAATCCTTTGGTGGTATGTGGAATACAACAATATAAATAAGTTTCCAAAATATAGTAGCTATACAGAACACAGTTCTGCAGATATAGTTGGTTACTTTCAGGCATACAGGACAGAAATAGAAATTAATATATCTGTAAAGGGGCATAACTCTGTAAAATATGGGCCGAGGGGACAAAGCGCTAGATAAATAAGTGTTGGATATTTGATGGTTGTGTCTCAAGCGGTTTTGCCTAAAATGTGTTAACGGATGTACGGACATACATGGCGACAATATAGGCCAAAATGGTCGAGGGGTAAAAAGGAATGGTGAAGTCTCCAAACTGTTCCACAAAATTATTGCCCTAATCTGCGAGTGTTTGCCAGGAGGGGCACAAAAAATTCGCTACATTTTGGCAGGTGAAATTTCGGCCTCCAACATTTCGGCAGTCAAATTCTATTGGTCATATCTCAAGAATGCCTAGTTACACCAATGTGGTTTACGGATGTGAAAAGGAATAGGAACCAAACGTCGTGAGATGACTGAAATAATCTTGAAAGCGATGTTAGGTAGGTTCATTCACTCACCCACCCAAACTTGCATCACACATGAACAGTATAGTCCGCTGGAAATCAGCGAGATTGACATATTTTGGGGGGGGGAGAGGGGGGGGGGGTTGGGGAAGAAGCTCAAATGTCCTGATACTGGAGAGACCACCAGAGCACCAGAAATGTTATGCCCTTTGTTGATGTCTCAATCTCGACAATACGTTATTGCAGCAGAAATGTATCAAATTGTTCACCTCAAAGTGATGCAATGTACAGTGAGTGGGTGAATATGATTTAACATCGCTTTCATCTATATTCCAGTCATATCACGATGTTCGGGTCCTATTCCTTTCCACACCTGGGAACTCCATGGATAGGGTCCTAATCTGTTTTACACCTGGGAACCCCACAGCTGGGTGCAGACTTTTGTCAGAGAATTTGCTACTATTGGAATGAAATTCTCTCAACCATTTTTTTTCTTCATTTTTTCATTTTAAAACATAAAACTGGTTACTGTTTAACTTCAACCTCCACTTGACAGAGTAACAATTTTACCTCCCCCCAGTGAAGAGTACATGACCCAGCGGATCTTCTTAATCCAGTCTTGTCTCTCAGCGTCACTGTCTGCGCAGACTAGGTATGACTCATGACCTGGCGTCATTCGATTATGACCCTTCCCTGATGAAAATAATCGACAAAAATTAGAAATATAACGAGTCATACATTAATATTTCGATTGAACACACAAGGACTAACTGTAATCGCAATAAATATTAATCAGATTTAATTGTTCTATCACTCTTAAATATTGTTAGTGGAAATTCTGACATTAGAGTCATCTTCTTCTGTATGATATTACAGGATTGTAATTATTATATATAGAATCACAAGAAGGTAATACATGCAAATTATTCTATTCATTTCTCTGGCATCTGAAATGAACGAATTAAAAAAAAATAATTCACTATTTTAGTCCTAATTCACGTTCTTAATAATTCTTACCAGGTAAAATTTCGAAGAGAAATTTTTCAGGATCATCTGGCCTGAAGCTATGTTCAATAACACGGTTACCAGGCAAGAAGATGGTCCCTAAAGGCTTCGTGTCGTCTTCCCTCGAGAAGTAAAACAGAACATCTCCGTTAAGGATGAACCAGCGCCTGTGCCAGGACTTGACCACACCCCCTTGCTTACGCAGCCAGCCAGACTTTAGAATCTTCTTCTTGGCCATTGGGGAATGCATGGTGGAGGCCATGATGCCACCTTCACCTGTAAACAATCAGAGTATAAGGTCAATATATTGGAGAAGGATATTATGCACACCAACTGCCTCAATCTCAGTAAACTCAGATGTAATATCACGGAATACTATATCTGACTGCAGTGCTATATAAATCCTGTGCAAATTTCAAACTACATTTGTTAGCCAATCAGGTGGCTAGCTTGGTGAAACAATTTCAAATCATGCCAACAGTATACACATGGTAGCACGTGGACCAATTTAGTAAACATTATTGGGATTCAAATCAGGGTGTGAAATAGCCCTTTGCCCAGGGCAACCTAAATTTCCTTTGGGCAACCAAATTATGCCTGAATTGCGATGCATTTGGATGTGTTGGTTGCCCGTGCATGCCGATGGGCAACTAGAATTTGTTTGTCTATTTCACACCCTGCAAATAATGCACCATTTCCAGACAGTGTGCATGAACATCAAAGAATTTACTCCCGCCGAAAAGTTCGGCTTTGTTTGGCGGTAGAAAATATCAAACGATCGTGCCATCCGAAGGTGTTTATATCGGAGAACTGAACATCAATCATTGTCGAAGTGAAAAAGCGGAAGCTGTCATGATTGACTTATTATGGGATCTGGTAGAATATCCGCAAAAATTTCGCATGAATGTTTCATAGCGTTGCGTCTAGATGGTATTCTCCCGAATTTACCATCTTAATGATTTACCTAGAATGCAACTGCCCTGGATGGTAAATAACACTGAAAATCCCACATGTAACATTGAGGGGAAATTTATGTACATATATGGATGCCATATAATATTCCACCCCAACAATATGTGTAATAGAGTACATGTAAATATCCTAATAACTTACTCGGGTAGACACTGAAATGATTGTCTCAGGGGATAGCTCAGGTGTGGTTTCAGCGCACACGGTGGACAAAAGGTTCACCGAAATTTATTGCAGTTCCCAGGAAACACCTTCGAGATACATGTATCATGTGATCTTCCAAGTGAGGATTTCACCTCGTGAGGTAAGAATAGATATTTTCACCAAAAACTGCCCGCACACGAGAGCAAAAGGTTTGACCTGAGACAACAAGCATGTGAGGTCGTTGGCGCAGAGGATAGTTCTAGGTGCGCCGGGATAATGCTTCACAGTACCGGTATTAGGTAATGGGTAGAAATAAACACTGCCACAATCATGATAATGTATCAAATAGACAAGGACCCTCAGCTGACAGTCCCACCTAACATGCCTAAAGCAATAAGTATACAATGTAGGTTGGCATGTCAATACAATATACATGTACCTTATTTCTTCTAATTATTCAGACGGCAAAAGTTAACTTCAGGCATCTGCAGAGCTCGAGAAAGTCTGCTAATGTTCTACAAATTTCTCTAGTTGTCTTCTCATTTCTTTGGATAAATAACATATACATGTCACAGTATTTATCCTCAGGTAACATAAAGATGTTTTTTCCGCTTTCGAGTCTAAAAATGCTGTTCGAAAAATTAGAAGAATAAGGATACCGGTACTAAGATTTTTGCAAGTACCCTACCCTAGCCTGGAGGCATAAAGAACAATTTTGTGCCTCGAAGTGTTTTTCTCTTCTAAGCTCCTTTTTTTTCAATTGATTCAAAATAATCACCATTACTCTGAGTGGCTATATGCATTTATCCTGTCATTGAGGTTTATAAACAGGATTGTGAAAATATAGTATAAACAATTTATAAATTAATCACCCACATATATGTGTACATTTTGTTTGTTCTATCTAATTCCTACGAAGTAGGCTACAGATCGCAAATTGTCCGGTAATGAGTCAGTCAGTCCATCCGAATCCTTTCGTCGGCAAAATAAGGAGAACCGTTGACATTAGAACCTTGATTTTTGGCATGAACGTGCATTAGGGCATTGTTACCAGCAAGTTCTGAGTTGACCGAATTCTGATTAAAATTTGATTTATAATTATTATTTTTTATTATTTATTGATGGCTCAGCGAGTACACTGTCATGCCCATCGGGAACCCTTGGCTGTATGTTTCACTGTATATATAACACAGTGGTGGGATATGCCATCCGTAATTGTTTTTATGAAATAGGAAATGCTAATTTCCATCATTTGTTAGTGCATTTATCTACACCGCTATGCCAGCCTCAATACACACAATTCAGTATATTGTTATAGATATATGTGAACTGTGGCCTTTAACGTGTATCCTATTTCACATCCAAACATTTCATCACTGACCACATCAGGCTTTAAATATCCTACATCAACCAATTAAGTCAGCCTGGTGCAATAACCCAGCAGAAGAAAGAAAGATGTGGTATCATCCTTCAGATTAGTCTGTGTGAGCGACAATGATAAAAGTTTACTGAGGGTGAAACAAAGCCATTGACGGCATGTTTAAAGGGTCTTCTTTTGGTAGAATTTAACTAGATAAAGTAACTTTTATCATGATGTGAAAATATGATACCTCTTGAATATTGACTATATATTACACTTGGATATAATTTAAACAAAAAATTACATGTGTAAACAAAATATGTCTAAATTTTTCTTGTCATTTCAAATCTTGATCCATTTTGATTCCTTGATTAGGGGATACAGAATCACTGCCACGGAGTGTGTTGGTGTGTCACAGCAATGCAATTCCGATTCACACAACGAAGCTGAGGTGGTTTAACGTTTATCAATGAAGAAAATCACCGATCAACCGCCATAGAATATAATGTGAAACAAGAAAATCGGAATAGTACATTCATCAGATTGCCGATACCCAAAATGTGTTGTCTCATATATCTAGATAACAACGTGATGTAGAGACGCTATTTATTCGTCTTTGTACCGGTTATGCTCAGGAGAATGACATAGAATCATTATTATCTTGTGCATAGAAGGTGTTGGTCTTGAGTTGAATTACCGTAAACTACATAAATGCTACCTTTCTACTATATAGTACTATATATAAAAATTTGTTGTATTGTTGGGAAAATAATGTGATTCAAAAAGTTGTTTTGATCCTGGACAAGGGCACTGAAAACCATTAAAGAGATGTAAATGTATTTTCACACGTAAAGCTTGAAATCTACTCAAACCTTTATTATTCAATCTGTTTCCTTTAGTTAAAAAATTGTAAAATTAAATCGGCGATCGTTATTTAATTTTGGAATGAAGGCGCATTATAAGACTGTTACCAACAAGTTCTGAGCTGAACTACTTTTGATGAAAATTCCTGGTGATTTTTGATGAAAATCACTGGCGATTTTTGATGAAAATCACTGGCGATTCTGACTTGGGCGGTGCCCATATTAATATAGGCAGGATTTCAACTGGGGGTGGGGATTTCCAAGAGTTCAGTTCGCGTTCGAGTCCTAATGCCTACTCTACTTCGTAGGTCCTGTGACGTTAGTCACCCTGCTCATGTTGACAATCTTAATTTCAATTTCAAAGGCCACAGTTGATTCCCAAAATGTCATGAGCTGAAATGTCGGCGTATTCATCGTGTAAGAAAAATGCAATAGGTGACTACATGTAGGGATTCATGTTGAATTCTGGAAAAGCTACATGTACTTGACAAGCATGCAGAGTTCCCGGTTTGTCGACTGCTGAAATGATGTGAGCTGAAATGTTGCCTGCTGAAATGTCCTGACATCATTCTATACTCCCCATCAAGCCTGGCCCTTTTGTCATGAATTAAAGGTGTACAGTGAAATGCAATATTGACTTGTATCAAATACTTTTCACAATGTTTTTGAGAGGTTGAGTTTAAAATTACACACAAGTTCAAGATTTGCATTATTCTTCCCAATGAGTGAACATTTAACTTTGGTGAAAAGATTTCTGAAAAATAATGCAGACTGTTTCAGAATGATAAGCGCTGAAGAGAAACAAAATGTTTTTTTCTTGGCCTAACATTACAATTTAATGATTTACTGCCACATTTACAGCATAAAAAAGAAATTTATGAATCATTGAATTATGAGGTTATTTAAGGCAATATATATATATAAACCAGGGTATAATAAATAATTGCCCTACATGTAGGCCTACAGTTAAATATTATGCAGTTGAATCACCATAAGGATTTGAAAGTAACAGATTGTTCCAACATCCGCAAAGACTGCGAAATACAACATTTTGCGAAAACATGACCAATTCTTTACAATGTATCAGTACATTTACGCATCTCAAGTTTGAGACTTCAAGAAAATCTACGAAGTATACAATATCAGGAAAAGTTTGATCTTTTTGGATAAATATGTTCAGAAAGTCAAACATTTCTTTTGAGACATGAGAGGACAGTGGTTATAATGGATTTGGATTATATTACAGCTGCTCTACAAAGTTATGAAGTTCTTATATCCTCAATTTCATAAGAATACTCAATTGTTGGCAGTTCGATCACTGCAGAATGCATTGAAGTGAGTATCGTGTAACATAATGTACATTAAAACATTTTAACCATCATATAACACAGCAATACTTACTCATCATTTCTCTTCTATATTGAGGTATACACGTTGTGAGTAAACTGTCAATATCCATTTTTACCATTTTCTCAACTGATCGTTTAACGCTCTGAACACCACGCCTGTTCAATGCTCTAGTATACATAGAACTTCACTCAATGTCTTAATAGCCTGGCTTGATACATACATGTATACAACATCGGTGTGAGATTACATGTACCGCGAAATCAAACAGTTATAGAGCGACGATGACCGGCAAATGATGATTCAGAATACCGGGGAGAATAGCACCCGACAATCCAGGCACAATAAATCTTCACGAAACCTTTATATCACGATTATGTAGACTGTAGTCCTCCAGTCAAGCTGACTGAAAACTTATTGACTTCCTGCTATAAAGTTCGAGTGCAATCCCACGAGAGAAGAGGAATGAGACAATAAAAATATCAATGCGATGAACTTATGAAAATTCAGCTTTGACAAATCCACGAAACGTCAGACGGGAAGTCCATGAGGATGACTGGGCATTGACCACATGCAAATTGAATTCTCACTAATATCAGCAAAGTGAGCTTGACTATTCCTTTAACCTCTAGATATATTATAACTGGTCCTGCATTATACATGTAGCACTGTCCATATTCATGACTGTTGTTGAAAGGCTGCCTTGGCCAGGTTGACGAACACCCTCAAAAACAGGCCATTCTATATCATTTATGGGCCTGATATACACGAGTACAATTCTAGCAACTGAATGGGATGAAAACCCTCGTGACAGACTTGATACAGAGAACAGGTTGATAACTAATATGCACATGCATTTTTCCTTCCTGTTTGTGCGACATGGATTCAGGAACTGAAATATGCCGTCATAGATTACAGGTCCTATCAAACTGTTCAAAGTAAACATTCTAAAAGTTTGTGTGCTGAAAATGAAATGTGCACCGCAATCACAGACATTGAACACGTTCAAGATGAAAAGATATCTGTTCAGACATGAATGCCTCAGTTCCAGATCTAGTAATTTCGATAAAAAGGTGCACTGAAGTTTATCACATAAATATGATGTGCAGTAACACTAAACTCAAAACTATAGGACTGTGATATCTGGTGAAAATGAGATATTCCAAAAATTTGACAAAAAATTAATATTTCATCTCATAGCATTCATAATTTGCAGGCTTTTATAATTTGCAGGCTTCGAAGATGTGCACCTGCTACATATATTTATGAGATGAAATATTAATTTTTGTCAAATTTTAAACAGTCTGAAATAGACAAAATTGGCAGGCCAACATCGTTGATCTCAGATTGCAGCTGTTATTACTGTTGAAGGTGGTTTTTGTCTACTATTACCAAATTGAAAATGTTGCAGTAATATTGCGGCAATATTGCCACAACATAATTTTGTTGCCAGAACTGGGGGAAACAGGATTTGATATTGTGATCGCTAGTGGCAACTAGTTCTGGTGACATTGTGGCAACAATATTTACAATCTTTGGAATATTGCCACAACTCTTTTTCTGGCAACAATATTGCCACAACCCTATTTCTGGCAACCATATTGCCACAACCCTTTCTTGCGGTGACTATTGTTAGTCTCTGATAGAATCTAGTGCACCATGCACCTGGGTAGCCAGCATTCTGTGACATAATCAGTTGTCATCAACTAATGCTTTGCAGAGTGAGTAGTAGGGTTCAACGTCATTTTCAACCTTGTTTCAATCATATCACGACAGTGCCTACATGTGTTAGAACACGAGAGTGTCCACAGTTCCTATTACCCTGGACACAGATCAGCCCAGCCAGTACAGTACCCGGTCACATTGGGACCTTGGCCTGTAACACTGCGATGTTTTGGCATGGAGCTTGCTGCATGCTTATGGCAATGAATATGCTGCACGAGTTCAAGGCAGCCTGCATGTCAATGTGAATGCGCTGCAAATATACATGTCAAATGCAATATTCCCACATGTTTTTGTTCTGGCAATATTGCGGTAATATTGTCGCGACATGATCCACAGTGTTGCCAGAAGTTTTCTTCCTGGCAATATTGCCATGGTAGCTTAATTTATATTTAAATTAATTTGCAGCAATATTGTCGCAAGATTTCTCAGTCTAATAAAAATTATATCCTATCTGCTCTCCTGATTGGATATATGTCGACTGTGGGATCTAACTGGCTTGCACTAACATGAGTGTTGACCAATCCTGAGAACTCTTCATACTGAGATTGGCACCATAAAGAGAGGTAGAAATATGGACTGGTCCTTGGCATAAACCCTTGGGTTCTTGGGTTTTTTTAGTGGATACCTAACTCTATCCCCCCTCCACGTCTGCAAGTAAAGTAGTTCAAATGCGGACATGATGGCATAAGACTATTGAATATTCATGACCTGAGTGCTCTGAACACCAAATTCAATTGAAATAAGTAAGATTCTACATAGTGACATATACGATTGGGCAGCATTGATAGGATATTCATTTATTGAGATTGAATTTCTGCAACTAGTTGCCAGATGCCTTTATGATTATATGTCCATTTCAAAGCCCCTCACAGACTGATGATTTATTAATTTAATCTATATAACATGCAGCTTTGCATAAAGATTTAGCCCTTTAGGGTGGCACATCATTTGATTAGAAATCTGTACCTATCACGGTTCACGGTTCAAGAGAATAAGCCCTTCATGCCCTTGCAAAATTTGTGAAGTTTGTAAAGTCCAAAACTTTCTTGCCCCGGGGGTGGGGGAATGTTCTCGGGGGTAGTGGATGGGTTGACTAATTGTAGCCTGATGTATATAAGCGTCTGGAATATATGAAGATTTGGGATGTCTGGGGGGGGGGGGGCCAAGACATAGAGTGAGGTAGAGAAGTTGTAGATAGGAAAAATTTAAACATTTACTTCGACCTGCAGATGGACAGACAGATAGATAGACAGACAGACATCATTGTGGCACCTACATGTATATTGAGCTTTCCATAGCTAAATGGGCTCGATAAAAATGAAGAAACAAAACACGATGATGCAGCTAGGTTAAACATTATGGGATATTCTGCAGCATGCTTCCAGCATGTACTGTAACCAAGCTGATAATTCATGCTGGGAATATGATTGCACAATTTCAGAAGGGCAGCCAAAAGATCAATTCGATAAAAGCTTGGGTGGTTCACCTGAATCCTCTGCCATGTCTGCCAAACAGCCCAAGCACCAATAACATTAGAGTACATACATGTATGCCAAACCACACATGTACACATTGCAGAAACTGATCATGCAATGTCAAAACTTCACCAGCTAAAGTGTAACTGTCGTACATTGCAAGTTTAGGTCATATCCAAGATAGTCGTCCAAATTATAGAATTTAGGTCTGTTTCTTGGTTTACGACTTTAATTTCAACAATTTCAGTGTTATTAATGCTGTTGGACAACCTCCCCACAGCGCATGCTCCATTTCGCAGGCTCCATTACCATCCCTGCCTCCAATAGCGGAAGTTCACCTTTAATACGTTGCTATGACGTATAGGGGAAACCAACGAACGCACGGTTCAGTTTGAATCCGGCCGAACAACTTCTTTAGTGTTGCATATGAGCGAACTACTTTTCATATGTTCGGTAAACATCTATTTTACTATATATGATGTCACTTCCGGCGATGTGCGCGAAGGCCCCGAATCCGGTCCAAATATCTGACTGGTGGCTGGGGTGTTATTAGACCCCCAGCGAGGTGGTTGGCTATTGGAGTGCACAGTGCCACAAGGTGTGATGTTATTATGGAATGATATGCCACGTCACAACGCAACATTGTTACAACAATTTTCCATTCTCTGCATTGCCCCGACGTCCCGCAGACGATACAGGACGCTGGAATGATGACGTCGTTAATGTCAACTCTGACGTCATAAGGGGCAGTGCAGATATCTCCTCCACTCACTGTAGAAAGCTGCCTTTGAATCCTCTGAGACAGAATACAGTTGAACTGTTGGAGGGAAACTTTACTGCGTTTTGTTATTCACATCGTGATCTCGAGTATTACATACACTTACACAAGTGCCACGGTTAAACTGTAAGCATGTGTATGTAGCCGATACATCATAAAAACAGCTTATAACAGATATAGATCATAAAGTAATAGCCTCGTCCCAGTAAGATAAATATCTGGATATAAATGACAGCCAGAATCACAGGTTCACATTGTCAAACTCCGCAACATGTCATTAAATAATTACAGCATACAATATACTAAATGTACAGTAATAATCATGACCATATATCAGTGAATTAAAACTATGTGATACAAGTATTACCATGAAGACTGATTTACTTACAATAGTAATACCAGCTTTAACCTGCTCCAATAGGATATTCTTATACATTGTATCAACCTACATTTAGCACAAAAAAGGGTAGAGTTATGCTGGGAGAGGAATGTAGGCCTACAGATGACACAAGGCCTCACCAAAAAAAAGACTGGCATAGTTCCCATCACTGAGATTTTCAAAATGTGGGGGGAGGAATTCCAGATCAGAAGAATCAGTGTTTGGTATCATGTTTTACAAATAATAAAATTACATCTAATAGCATGATATTAACCAGAACAGGGGAATATGTGTGTGCAAATTTGACTTTTTCCATAAAACATGGAGTGCACTGCCTATATCTGCCTTGTCACATGTGTAATTCTGATAGATTTAGGGTGTGCAAATTGAGATCAGGGAGTGCAAATCACTCCTGCACACTCCTCCAGCTAACACACTGTCTAGTAGTCTGTAACAAGTCACATACCCGGTAGTAATGATAGCGGGTGTGAATGTGGCTGCTGTTGCACAGGACAGCCGTCATATCATGTACAAATGTACCAATACAAACCCACCACAACATATTGGTTGAAAATCTGAGCCTACTTCTGTATTGCGCATTCTTCACACTCATGGACAGACAACCAGTTGGAGTAAAGCCGTAAACACTAGAATATTCCATTTCATACATATTACATTTACCATTCAGACAAAGTTTTATTTAAAATTTTACAGTTTGTGTGCAATGCGCAGGTATGATAATGCTTTAGGTCACTCACACTAAACTTTCTGTGTCCAGCCATAACCCTAACTACGGTAATCCCTCTAATAATTCAATCACAGGAAGTGAAATTTTCAACCCAAAAAATCTGGGGTTGATCAAATTTATTAGAACAGGAAGTTGACAAAATGGTTCAAAATCATGCATATAATCCAGTTTGTCTTCATCATTTCAATGATTTAGAGTGTGATCAAATTTATTAGAACCACCGATTGAAATTTGTCTGTGAAATTGGGGGTGATTGAATTTTGATAGGGGGATTGATTTATTAGGGGGATTACTGTACCCAAGTGTTTCATAATTTTAAAACATGATTGCAGAACTTCGCAATTTTTTTTTTTTTTATTCATGTTTTTCAACAGAATTCTGTGATATCCTACATGTGATATTTCAAAAATTTAGAAGAAAAAAAATACCGGAAAATACCTACCTATATCCAATTGTTTGCATGCTCATTATGGCAAGCACAAACAATATTGTAGATGACCAAAATTAAATACATGTATGCGCTGGATATTCATTGGATAAACTTACTCATCTCGAATTCAATACCCAAATAAAGTACATGTCTTTTCTCACACAGGATTCTGGTTGCCTTACATGTGCCAAGTAGCAAATGAATAAATATAGATAACATCAGGGGTCAAAATAATAATTATTTTTATCTTGCTCCTCGGGCAAGTGATATGTCCAAACTTGCTTGCTCATAGCAGTTTAAACTTGTCCCTGCTAACATTAGGTGTGTTGGCAGAAGAAATGCTGGATTGCCCACGGACTGGTGAAGGGTCAAGAAAGCCTTGTCAATACTGACTTTAGGTTGTCTCGGGCGGACAGGCAGGTATAATTTTGACCCCTGTAACATGATACGATATCGTAGCATTGATCACAGATGACGTACAGATGTAGCAGTACTGGTAAAGAGTAAGCTCACAGTCTACATGTATATACCAACGTATCAGTGTAAAACAGGTTTTGTCATCGCAGTCATATAGACATTCATGAATATTGTTAACAAATATTGTATCACTCAATTTGCTATGACAGTTAACATGTACTTTATACAATGTAAACAAAATTATATTCAAATTTGCCATACCTGTACACAGTTTATCCATGGTTCTCTAAGATGTCACAAGTAATAACATTGTATCAACTACAGTACCAGGTAGATTTGTAACATTGCTCATGAATTTTGATATTTGCATGGCTACAGTTACCTCCCCTATCCTAGACCAGGAAATTCCACACAAAGGTTTTATGATGGGGACAAACTATAATCTTGAATTCACAACATCCTCTGACAATTTATTGTGTATACATGCAGAAGTAGATTAAAAGTTGTTTCCGTGTGACATGTGTGAGGCCAAAGTTAAAAATAAACAAAGTTTGATCAGGTTTTCTTTACTACACATATGAGGAAGTCTCCCATTATCAAAACACTAAAATATTGCCATTATTAGTCAAAAAAAAGAAGTTTCCGTGCTTTCAGGCAAAACAATCCTTGTCAGTCAGCCTCTTGAGAAATATGGGCTCAGCTGACTAATTATAGTCAAAAAGCAAAAACTTGATTTCACCGATCTTCTTCCTCCTCCGCCGAAGAAGCTAGGGTTGCTCATTAATTAGCTCTATCAAGGATTTTCCCATCCCCTCCCTGCTGTCAACCACACCTTTTATATACAGGCATTACCCTCAGCTCTTAGGCCCAGAGGGTGGCCAGAACTGTTCCGATCAATATTGCCTGCAATTGATAGTCACAGATCACAAATATGGATCTCTGTGTTACCCGTACCGAAATAATATTTATCCTGATGCTCCTTACCGGTTATTTTATGGAAGCTAAGTCCTTATCCTGTAGGTTGGTTGCTTTTTTAATGTTTCCAGCGCTGATGGTTAGCTGTATATGAGCCATTTTCCTCAGGGCCCCCACCTTCCCCATATTATGGTAGACGCCATATTGTGTATCTCTTGGTCAATACTCATGCTCACTTAAGGATGTCCGCTGGTGGTAAATCAAAGTAATTAACTTTTTGAATAATGTGTGTTGTTGCATTCATAATTGTGTAATATGAGGAAAAACAAAGAAAAAAATATAGGTTGGTGTGCATTTTTTAGCTATAGGCAACATTAAGTGGACTGACCCATGCTCAATTTGATAACCCAGAAAGCATAGTTAATAGCCCTAGTTTTGAAGCATATTCATGAAAAATTCATATAAATAGTATTTAACTTTTTCTTATATTCTAACTGTTTGCGGATAATCACAATGTCTATCAAACTTTAGCAAATTGGATGGATGTTGGTGTGCAAAATTCTCGGCTAGAAGGCTTTTAAAGGAAATCCCCATCTCTTAACCTAGGGAAGGGAGATAACCCAATAGAAAAACAGGCAAAATGGCTGCCAAAGTCAAAAACCACCAGCGGACATCCTTAAACAGATACCGGTACATGTATGCACAACCATAATATGGGGTAGGTGGGGGTCGCTGTGAACACGGCTCATGTACAGCTAATCCTCAGCGATGGAAACGTAAAAAAAAAGTGACCAGCATGGAGGATAAGGACTTAGCTTCCATAAAATAACCGTTGAGGAGCATCAGGATAAATATTTATATGGTAGGGGTTATACATGCACGTCACAGAGATGCATGTACTCGTGATCCGTGAGTATCAACTGCAGTCATAATTGATAGAAAAAGTTGTCCTTGCACAGAGGCAGGCTCCCACAGCAACCCACTCTGGCCTTGGCCCGGTTCCGTAGGCAAAGCTGACATTCCCCTGGCATTGATATACATGAACTTGTAGATGGGCGTGGCTGATGTACTCTACATGTACTTAGACATGATTACTCCCCTTCAGATTTCGCCCACAAATCAAACCCGGATTCCAACGCGGAGATTGAACAGCTGTTGCTGCGGGTGCAAGAATATTTTTTCCATTTAAATTGAAATACTGTTAACAAGTTCTCAATGTTGAGATTACTCCCTTCCCACTACCTGCTTATAACTCCTGTTTCACTGACAAGAGGTAACTCATTGGTTTAAACATCAACATATGGCAGCTGAATGATGTTGGCCTGAATTTATTTCAATAATGAGTAATTAATAATGAAAAGTAAGACCGCACCGGCATCACCTTTCCAGAAATATAGTCTATAGACATGATAGAAGAATTCTTATACAATTTCATGCCGAATGGAATAACGAAATACAACCATACAAAATCAGCACCACCCGTGTGACCAGCATATACATTGTACATGTACCAGTCATGAAATGACATCGGCTGACAGTTCACACCTTATGTATATTAGTGGAGTACACAATGAGTGAACTGCTGGTCAAACTCATTCCACCACAGATTGTCACAAAGGTGATGCTGAACCAGTATATCCGTTACCTTACACAGGCGTGGCAGAAGCAATTCAACAATGGGGGAGCCAATTTGGGGGTGGGACTGAAAGCAGGTGATTGGGGGGGAAATTTAAAAAATTTGCCTTTCATTTTATGCACTTTGGCAAATTTTCAGAGGAGATTTTAGGGTTAAAAGTTTCACAATTTCCACCTTCTAACTCTTTCATGGGGGCACAAAAAAAATCTTTCTCAAATATTGATACTCAGATGAAACCATTCTCAAAATCAACTTCTAACACCTCCACAAGAAACTGTCAGTTCATCTATGCATAGCGTTGAACATTGCATCAATGCCAAGCTGAATTGTTAGAAGTTGTAGGTGCCAAATGCGGCAATTTTCGGCACTAATTAACCTTTTTTATCGAAAAAGATATGCGAATATTATATGAAACTGATAACTCAAGAAGAGTGTGCTGGAGTTAACAGTATATCAGATAGTGCAAACACTGGGAAGAAGTTAGCACTTTGCATGAAACCGCAATTTAATTTAGTCGCGATAAATTTTGACCCGTGAAGGAAGAAAAGTTGGGGATTACTACTCTCTACTAATTTTTGGCCCATTTCAAGGCACTTCAGTTACAATTATTGGGGGGGGGGGGGGCCAAAGTAGTCCTTGGCTACCCTCTCTTCATATTGGGAAGGGGCGGGCCCCCGCTGGATGGCCACACCGGCTTCGTCGCGCGTGTTATAGCAGACAAAACAAGAGTGACGGCAAGGTGGGAACTGATTATTTTCAGACAGCTTTTGCAAAAATATAGGAGATATTGAAGATTTTGAGCAAATATAGGAAAATAGGATAATCTGAAAAACATAGGAAAATATAGGAAATATAGGAACACTCTGAGGCCCGCATTAAACAAATTAACTGTAAGTCATGCCAAGATACATATAGTAATTACACTACAAGTTAGAGAAATTTTAGTAGTGAATCTGGTGATAGCTAGCAAAAAGCTTTTCTCTTGTGATCTTCGTCAAAACTTATGATGTTAATTGTAAGTGAGAGCACTACAGTGTTCACTTACTATCACCATATTTTCGGGGACCAAATCACTCGCTTTCAAATCAGTTCTCACTCAAATAAAATGCTGATTGAGAATATATTCATACATAAAATTGAAATCAAGGTGTAGTCCTTTCTGCAGTGTTTTTTACCACTAGTTTTTATTTTAATAATCAGATCACATTTCTAGAAATTAAAATCACTCAAAAGTGTTTGCTTGCTGATTCAACAAGGGTACAAGGACCAGTCTAGAGTAAAAACAAGGTATATACCATTCTCTGCGGTTTTCTTTCAGATGCAGCTCGAATATCACGTAATGTCTTTCTAAAGAAAAATTTGTTGGCTGAAATATATAGGGGAGTGATTTTGGCTGAGGGCGATAAACCAGATAGGCCG
The DNA here is from genome assembly GCA_036873755.1 of Hanleya hanleyi. Lineage (NCBI taxonomy): Eukaryota > Metazoa > Mollusca > Polyplacophora > Lepidopleurida > Hanleyidae > Hanleya > Hanleya hanleyi. The sequence goes on along the minus strand of JAVTVY010056137.1, from coordinate 471 downwards.
TCAATCGAGAATATAGTTAACATTTCGCACCAATTTTGCATTGGCATCTTCTCCAATCAGATTACTGTCATACAGACCTATCAACCCTCACGCATTTGGCGTGAGACTCATGCATTTGGCATCTCTCATGCTCTCACGCAGCTATATCAAAATCTCACGCATCTGGGCATTTTCATGAAAATATTTCTAAAATAACCAAGAATCCGTCAAAATTGCTCCTGTTTGCATAAAAAGGAGTCTGTGATTTCAACATTTTCCCAGACTTGGTGGTAAAGTATCCATTAATAGCCTCCGTGAAGGGTGAAATGTACAATGGTAGGACGTCATATGAAACAAAAATGTGAAAAATACATCAGTTTAGTATTACCATATTTGGAAGTGGGATATAAACAAATACACAGTTATCCCCCCCCCCCCCTGCTAAGAGGGATTTGAAGCCGTCAAGATGCTGGCTGGCAGTGTGTAAACGGG
>JAVTVY010056136.1:0-30191 GCA_036873755.1 Hanleya hanleyi | reverse complement strand
ATCAATTTAAACGGCAATTATCAAAAATCTTCTGCCGCATCTTCTGATGACAAGCCAATAATATGTCAGAACAAAGGGGAGATCATTTCTAATTGTTATGCAAAATATAGAATTATAGGTAGCCACGAAAGTCGAAAAATTTCAATCTAACATTTTTGTTCTCATCAAAATTAGAAATTTCTCGTGTTGTGGCAGAGTGCGAAATTCGATCTACCACCTTGTCTTCCCGATATCGCTCTTCAGTAAATACGTATAGAAATTGAACAATGATCATATCATCTTAAGCGACAGAACTCCAACTAACGATTGTCGTGCACAAAACTTGAAAACACATTGTACTTCAACGTCAAATTCTTGTTCACGATGGGTGTCCGATAACTGATACTGTCCACGGTGGGAACTGAGCTGAAAAGTTGAGTTAAAAATAGCTCTCGCACGTGCAGAAGGGAGTGACATCATCGATGGAATTCATAACAGAAGATAGCCGACGAGCTCAGCAATCATCGTGTCAGTTTTCATGTCATTTCAAGAAGTACTTTTTTATATATTCCAAATAAACCTTCAAAACCGCACGATAATAGATCGGACACCCGTACTTAACCAGTTATTTGATTTGATTTACAGACTGAGAATGTTAAACAGTGTTAAATGCTGTCCACACTTGATTCCTTGTTTCCCATCAATCACCTGCATGTCATTTTATCTATTGTCTGTTTTTTTGTTTTTTTTTCTCATTATTTGGTGTTTTTTTTATGAACTTTCATCAGGTTGGACATAAATGCATTTCGAGCTAATTTAGTCCGTTTGGGCTTACTTATCCCGATTTAGCTTAAAATCTGACACTTTATCACGCATTGGTTAGGAGATGTCCAATTTCCGCTACAATCCACACCGCCTCAGTCACTGAGCCAAGGTGAATACATAAGATGTTCATCAGCGAAACGATCGCCCTTGTTCAGCATTGTGTTCTAATATTGCATATTAAAATATGCACAGGGACTTGTAGTTGGTCGGTTATTAATTATGATATTAATATTTATATATACTCTCCTCCTACTCTAGTTATTATAGAGTAGGAGGAGAGTATATATAAATATTAATATCATAATTAATAACCGACCAACTACGAGTCCCTGTGAAAATATGCTAATCATGCACATTCACCATCATTTTCTCACCTCATGTCTTCTTGTCTCTGTACATCTCTCCATCTGTCTGCAACCTGATACAAATGGCGACCTAGGCTAACTCTCGATCAAAATCACGCCATGTCACATGAACGTGATATTCCCAAATATGGATTTGTTATTCCTTGGCATTTATGGTGGGTTTGACTGGACATATAAATCAAAATTTAAGGTGTGGAGGTAAAAGTGGAGAAGAAATAAAATATGGCATTTCTGAGGATTGTAGGACATTTTTCACCTTTCACTTTCATGACTTTTGCTTTATCTACGAGTTCTGGCGGTCTCCTGGGATTCTGGCACTGTCAGTAATTGATCTAATTTACGTTTGATTTATATGTCCATTCAGACCCACCATGATACATGCAGAGGAATTATAAATCCATATTTGGGAATATCACATTCAGATGACATTGTGTGGTTTTGATCGAGGGTTAGGTCGCCATTTGTATCGGGTTGCAGACAGATGAAGAGATGTACAGAGACAAGAAGAAGACATGAGATGAGAAAATGATGTTGAATGTGCATGATTAGCATATTTTAATATGTAATATTAGAACAACACAATGCTGAACAAGGGCGATTGTTTGCTGAATATCTTATGTATTCACCTTGGCTCAGTGACAGTGAGGCGGTGCGGCTTGTAGCGGAAATTGGACATCATCTAACCAATGCGTGATAAAGTTTCAGATTTTAAGCTAAATCGGGCTAAATAAGCACAAACGGACTAAATTAGCTCGAAATGCATTTATGTCCAACCTGTTCATCAGGGAGTAACTGAGATAGGCCTATATATACCCCGTGGAATATGAAATCAAAGTTTGGATATTGAAATATATCCTAATTGGGATATTTTGACTGATTTTCATACTAAAGGTTAATGGCGAGTGGTTGGTGGGTACCTGTTTGGCTAGTCAAGTAACCTGACTCTGATTTGATCATAAGAGTCATGCCGCGTGATTTCCCATGTTTCAAGGAGGCAGACCCCACTATCGTAACATATGGTTTCTACGGGTTCCAGTGCCACCAGTATTACTAGTTACAAACACTTACTTGCACTCGAAGCGCGGCAGAGAACGAACTGGATCGAGAGCTGTCAACAACGAAGCCATGTCTTTTTCTTGTCCACTCAAACATGGTGATTAGGAAAGGTACGAGTCCTTTAAGAAACTGATCATGTCAAATTTTGCCCGTGGGACTAAATATAGAATTTCGTGCAGGCCTACACGTGTACGATATTCGATGCTCACAAACCACGAGACACTGTCAGACAATGTTCAGGGCTACTCGGTCCCACGGGCAAAATTTGACTTTCTTAAAGGACTCCTACCTTTGAGTGGACAAGAAAAAATTATGGCTTCGTTGTTGACAGCTCTCGATCCATTTCGTTCTATGCCACATTTCGAGTGCAAGTAACAGCCCTGGCAATTGGCGTCGGTGCCGACGCAAATAGCTGAATCAAATGGAGTTTGCATCCGTCATTTTTAACATGGGGTTGAATGGGAGATAATGTAATTTTACAACATTTTCTGCCGAGGCAGATTTCTGAATTGTGAGGGCTGAAGTAAGTATTTGTAATTAGTAGTCCTGATGGCCGTGAATATAATTTTCCGGTCTGTTTCCGACGTTGTTTATCTGCCTCCTTGAGACATGGGAAATCACACAGCATTCTCTGATGATCAAATCAGAGTCAGGTTACTTGACTACTGGTTGGCACGGTTTTGTGATGCTTTCAATGCATTTTGCTGAAGAGCAACAGGAACTTGATAATGTGGTGTCTAGCACTTTAATTGCACTTGTATTTCTTGCACCAAAGTAAGCATCTTGTCTGTGTCTTGTCCTCACTGTTTTGTACATTTTGGGTGGATGGTGGCTGTATGGTTCCATGTTGCTTCAAACATTTTTTTCGGATAGTCCACATTGAAATTAGTAGTCTAGGATTTGCAAGGATATTTTTTTTTTCTTGTAATAATATACAAAAAACACTATTTTGTCACAATAATTCGAATAATGGATTTTCACTGTTATTTTCAATTTCAGTAATTAAAGATGTCACGATTTTTCAAGGGGTCCGATTCAGAGTCGGAAAGCTCGGAGAGTGAACCAGAAAATATCCAACAGCAGAGACCAGCAGCTGTTAGCAGGTGGAGAAAATTAAGCTTTTTGATTTAATTACATGATCTTATTCAAATTATTAATGTCCAGAAATCTTTTCTTTTTTTTGTCATTCTGTTTCACAATCATGTCAATTTGTAAGAAACACAAAGAAATGAAACAAATTTCCACCTTATACTATCATTACCATGTTAATTTCTGTTACAGGGTCAGGTTGCACAGGTTTTCGTTCAAGAATTGCTTTGGTCTGAAATCATATACCATGTTGTCATGTGCCTTGTACATGTACTTCTGCTAGTTTCAAACGATAATTACGGTGGAATAATATCTTATATTTCAACATTATAATTTTAATATATTGGACTGATTATTTTGTAAATGATGTGCTTTTTTTCCAGGGCATTTCAGTTCAGCGATGAAGAAGAGGAAGCTAAGAGAGTGGTACGGAGTGCCAAGGATAAAAGGTACAGCAGCACCCCATGTACTTGATGCCAAATAGCTATTTTTCATTGCCTTTATTTATGTTGTATAAGCTTACATGCAGAATATACATGTACAGGTATGTTATAGGAGATAAAAACGATGTGGCACCGAGTGTACCACAATATGTGGAATGTTATTTCCACAATTTCAACAGATTTTAGAGCTGAAGTTTGACTCGTATTTAGTTTACCGCCTGCTTCAAGAAATAACCTGCTGTGAAGCAGAGATGCTGTAAGATATGAGAAAGCGAACTACCATCTTTCTATTTATGTGTACAGCTGATCGCGCTAATCTCAGATCTACATGCGATCTGGACATCCATTTGACGTTGACTGTTGATTGTGTATACTATAATTATATTTTGGATGTTAAAGCTTCTACCAAATAAAGCATGTACACTTTGCATTTAAACATACAGAAAAGCGGTGTGAAGAATAAGTTGATATTTCTTTCTTCGAAATATATCATCAAATTGGATTTTCAAACACAATAAAACAGATGTAGTATTGAAGCCGTAATCTTTGACCCATGACGTCAGAGTCTGATAATGATCATGTCTTATAATGTCGACCAGTTGGTATGTCGGACATCCTATTGTGACATATGTTGCACAACAATTTGGTATGATGACATTATCATGATGTCAATAAAGGTATTACGTTTTAGCTTTGTGATGTTTTGGCGTTACAATGGAAATGTTGCCTAGAACATTCACTACGATTACTCACTATGAATGAAAAAACTTTGATCATTTTTAAAAGTTTGATCATTTCTGAAAGTTTCTAAAACTTTGACCATTCCCCAAAACAATAAACTGCTATTAAATGTCAGATAGAACATCTTACAACTATTTAGCATCAAAAAGGTATGGGGTGTGGGGACCATTTGGTAGAACCTTTCCTCTTGCTTGCATGGACACTTTTTGACTTGTTCATCTGCCAAGCCTAATGTAACCAGTAAGTATTGTTTGTGGTCATTTAGTGTATGACATACAATGATTTAGTGTTTATCCCTCATCTCAAATCGGGGATCTTTCAAAAATAAAATTTGGTTTTAAAAAGATAGGTCACCACACTATTTTTTTTCGAGGGTCTCTAACCAGAAACAAAACACTCTCTTTTTTTTGGCCTTACATGTATGAGGAAATTTAATCCAAAATTTTCGGCTATATCAGTTATTAGTCCTTTATTGACTCCTTCGTATGCCTGTGTTGTCCTACAGCATACATGTACTTATATATCGTGTGATAATATTTTGTCATTGCCAGATACGAGGAGTTGCGAGAAACGATAAAGAATCTTAAAAACCACAAGAAGATCAAAGACATGGCCAATGTTTTGACCGGTGAGCCCTGTCTTTTCATCAGTCCTGTCGGTTTGTTTGGCTGGATATTAATTAGTGTGAATTTTATCTCAGGTGATGTATATATACCTGTGTATCCTGATGCCTAAACAACTGGCAACCTGACATGCCAACAACATCGACCCATGTGCAGTATCCCAGATACTCCATGTACACTATCCCAGATAATGCATGTACACTATTCTGCAGTATGGCAGATTATCTATGTGCGCTATTTCCCAGTATACTGGTACCAGATTATCTGTGTCCACTATCCCCCAGTATTCCAGATTATGGATGTGAACTATCTCAGTATTCCAGATTATCCATGTGCACTATCTCATTGTTCCAGATTATCCATGGTCATGGATGTGCACTATCCCCAGTATTCCTGATTATCATCTCCACTATTCCAGATTATCTATGTGCATTATCTTCCAGTATTCCAGATTATCCATGTGCACTATCCCCCAGTTTTCCAGATAATCCATGTGCACTATCTCATTGTTCCAGAGTATCTATGTGCACTATCCCCACAATTCCAGATTATCTATGTGCATTATCCCCCATTATTCTGGATTATCCAAGTCCACTATCCCCCAGTATTCCAGATTATTCATGTTTCCAGATTGTTCATGTGCACTATCCCACCAGTATTCCAGATTGTTCATGTGCACTATCCCACCAGTACTCCAGATTTTCCATGTGCACTATCCCACCAGTATTCCAGATTGTTCATGTGCACTATCCCACCAGTATTCCAGATTGTCCATGTGCACTATCCCACCAGTATTCCAGATTGTCCATGTGCACTATCCCACCAGTACTCCAGATTGTTCATGTGCACTATCCCACCAGTATTCCAGATTGTTCATGTGCACTATCCCACCAGTATTCCAGATTGTCCATGTGCACTATCCCACCAGTACTCCAGATTGTCCATGTGCACTATCCCACCAGTATTCCAGATTGTTCATGTGCACTATCCCACCAGTATTCCAGATTGTCCATGTGCACTGTCCCACCAGTATTCCAGATTGTTCTTGTGCACTATCCCACCAGTACTCCAGATTGTTCATGTGCACTATCCCACCAGTATTCCAGATTGTCCATGTGCACTATTCCACCAGTATTCCAGATTGTCCATGTACATTATATCAGTTTTTCACATTATATTGGTTTGAACCACAATGAACTACATGTAATCATCATTTTGGAGCCTTTACTAGCGACTTCATAAAGAATGTTAGCATCAGTGTCCTGAATAAACTAACAATCTGCTCCCATGTAACGGGGCCAAGAATTGGAGTTACTGGGAGTGATGTTGGGCATGCATCATTCTGTCTGAAAGTCCCAGACATGATGATGATGTGTGGTGAGGGTATTTTCTAGTGTTTTGTTGAAGAAATTTTGACTCATTTTTGTATGGTCATTGGTGTGAATCTGTACAAAAATCAGCCACTTAATATTTTTCATTTTCAGACTTTGAGCAATTGGGGAAAGCATATGATAAGGCCAGAAAGGTCATTGAGAAGGAGGGCCTACCCAGATTCTTTGTGCGATGTCTGGCAGAGCTGGAGGATTTTGTGACTGAGGTAGGTTTACATGGCTCAAAGCAGAAGCTCAAGAGTTTATCTAAATGTTTATTTGACTACAGGCTTAACATCTCAATTCAACCACAGAGTCCCATTCAATTATTAAAACTGTACATGTACCTTGTATAATTTTTATCGTGTAACAAGGTGAGTGAGTGAATAGAATTTAATGTCACTTTCAACAATATTTCTGTAACGAGGTGTTCGAGATATAGGATGTATATAAGTGTTGTGAATAATTTAAGGGAGATATGAACTCTAAGCATTGCAGAGTGGTAAATCTCACCTATATGTACAGAGTTCCACCATGTGGCTATTTATACACAATATACGAGATGACATTCATAATCTGGGGTATCTGGGCATGCGCACAAGGCGTGGTCACTAAAGGTCACTTTCACCAACTGCTGCATTCTGCCCAGGTTGAAAGTGGGTGAAACCTGAAAAAAGTACTTTTTCTGTGGAACTAAATTTTGTTCAGGGTAATTAAATATCTGGAGCCATTCGTTAGCCCACCTGGCGATAGTCCGCGAGACCTTGTGGTGATTCTACAGACAGTTGCACAAAATATCAAGTTTCCAACTCTTGCCCTATCTCTCCAATGTTAAAAACTTTGAATTTGGTATAAACAGGAAGTTTACGAAAAAGATGAGCAGTTGCAAAAAATTGAAATGGAGGTGGCATCTATGGTGGCTAATGATGTTCAGGGCTGTTCCAGAAAAAAAAGTACATGGGGGGGGGTGGGGGGGGGGAACAGAAGGCACTTTATATAGTTATGTATGGGTCGGGGGGGTAAAATAGTTACATAATTACATGGGTGGTTGCCTGATGGATTGTTGGTTACATATCATTTTATATTACATATTATATTCAATAATATGGGTGGTGGGGGTAAAATTATGTTGAGTTACCTGGGTGGTGGGGGCAAAAGAAAAGTGCCTTCTTCCCCCCATGTACTTTTTTTGGAACAGCCCTCAGTAATTCTAGTCTAATTCTCCACAACTTCTGAGTGAGATTGTTCAGTTATAAGATGCTGACAAAGGTGTTATTTGATTTAATGGCTCTAGAAACTGATCTGGGAGCGATTGGATCATCAAAGTGAAAGCTGGAAAAGTTGTTGAAAAATTGGTAATTTTGTTTTGTTTCAGTGTTGGGAAGATCGTGAAGGCCGAAAGAGCATGAGTAAAAACAATGCCAAGGGTCTGACAACTCTGAGGCAGAAACTTCGTAAATACAACAGAGAATTTGAGACCGAAATAACAGAATATAAGGAGGTATGTTTGGAAAATTTGTTAAGAAAACTCAGGAAGCAAAAGAAGTTGGGAATTGGTTTCCAATTCTTCCAGTGAATCATTTTGTTCAGATATTAAGAATGGGCATTCAGATATTGACTACATAGCCAGTTTATAGAATTATAGTGTCACCCCCTTAGTATCTGATTATCGCTTCAATATTTCATTGAGAACATTAAATGCCATAATACATTGGCTTTTATAGCTTTGTAGTAATCCAATAAACTGTTGTAGAACTTCTCCCTAGATCCCATATGTTGAATATGAGTAAGTCCAGTACACAGTTTGAAATCTTCACATGTCCACGTGTTCCACACAGGTCATTTTGACAAGAGACCGGTAGAAATAATATGCGTACCTGTCATATGAGACCAGTAGCAAAATTATCCTCGAATTTAAATTAATAACAATATGCCTCTATCAAATTGTATTTGAAGACGGAAACATCGTCAATGCACACATTCTGGCAATATTGTTGCTTTCAAAATCTACCCAAGGCTTATTCAATTTTACAAAATAATTTGATTTTCTTTTCATACTTAGTCTTTATGAATTGCAATACTAGAGTTTAATTAGAGCTTTTAGAGTTCAATTCATCACTGCGAATCTGTGCAGACATTTGACTGAGGAGACAGGTGAATCTTTTTTTTTTCTACCTGTCATGACATGCATGAGGACAGGTACATTTTTGAAACATTTGAACCCCTGATACATGTATTTGTATGGTTGGAGCAGGTGATGACCGAGAGGATGGTATGTTAATGTGTATTCATGTTTACAGAGTCCTGATGTGGGGGATGATGATGAAGAAGAGGAGGTAGATGGTGGTAAGATAATCTTTTTTCACTTTCTCTTTAACAGGTGCTTGGTCATATTCTTTATGCCACTAGATAATTGATGTAACATAAGTTAATTGTTATTTCAGTATTACATTTGGATCATTATTTATAAAGGTAGTTCTTAATGTGTCGTTCAGTTTGAATTTTTTGATAAAATACTAAACCAACTACCTAATAACTTTGATTACCATTAAATTTTACAAGAAATCAACTAGATATAATTGTTGTAAACATTTTTTTCTTCTGTGTCTAGAAGTGTCAGATTCAGATGATGATCTTGGAACAGGATCAGGGGCAGATATATTTAAGAAAGAGGAACCAGGAAAAGTCAAAGATGATGTGAGTTAAACCTTTGATACAAATCACATTATTGTTCAGTTCTTGCTGAACTCAATTGAATTCAGTCACTCTGTACTCCCTGGAGATGAATTATATTACTGGATGTAATACTACTGAACATATCATTACATACACTATTTTTTTTTTTTTTTTTTTCATCTCTAAACAGAGTTTTCTCCCTTTGCTTTTAAAGAGTTATGACCATCAACTGGAACACATCGGATTTTATAACGTAATCTTCATCCATGTTCTCGATTAATTAATATCAACTGATGTTCAACAGAGAAGTGTATCAGCATTATCTGGAAACAATTGGAGTATATTTCAGAGATAAATAAAATATGTCATTTTAATCATAGCATTCCGTATTTTAATGGTTCATGTGACCCAGACCCGGCAAAGTATGCAAACTGCACATGTTCACGCGCAGATAAGACAGAAGTAGTGTTTTTCATGCAAAAATGAGTTTGGCGGAATCAGAGAATTGATCAAAAAAATAAATATTTATGACGAGATTTCTTTGATATAAACTTCCGCCCTGTAGTTTCCTCACGGACAGGTAAATCTCAGCAGTAACATTTGATTAAATACAGACCACCCATGTAAATGAATTGATCAATCTCACCACCACCCACAACAGTTCCTCTCATGCAATCTCCATTATCCATAGAAAAAATTATGTCCCCGCCACTCCGCCTAGACATTTTTTTTCTAGAACAGCCCATAGACTAAGAAGCAGAAAAAAAATCATCTTTACATCAACTGAAGTTAAATACTGTAGCATGGATATGAATAGTCATCCCAAGAACTGAAGAGTTAGCTAGTGAAATTTGTAGAATGTTAGCAGAATTCTTTCTGCAGATCTATACCTGAAGTGAAGTTTTGCCATCTAAATAATTAGAAGTAATAGGGTAACAGATTTCAGTAATGGACAAACTTGATCACTGTATTTAAAGATGTAATCGGCCTAACAACATTGTAATTCATAATTTTCTGAAGTGGAAATAAGTACTCCATGATATTACGACTGGTCCCACAGGCCTTACATTCTAGAAATCTCAGCAGGCTGATTTGATAGACCTTGTTTTGGCTATTAACGGGACTGATTTCAATTGGACAACATTATCAGCACTTTTTACCAGGCTGATCAGTTGAGGCCCCATGAAAAGGTCTCGCAGGGCCTTTCATGAGGCCTAGGTTGATAAACTCCGTTAAAATGCAAGGCCTGACTCCACATGTAAAAAGACTCCATGATATTATGACTGGTCCCACATGTAAACAGATTTGATAGTTGATAATTACCAAACTTGCATTACTAGTTGTTAAATGAAGAAAATATGTTGCCAAGACGATGAAAACTGGACCTACCATAATGTAAAATAAACAGGATGCCATGTAATTTGTAATGTTTTGTCTTTTCTCTGTTAGATTTCCGTGTCCCAATGAAAGATCGATCATTTCAACTAGCAAAAATGTTAACATTTGTGACTGGTCATAATATGGATTACTGTATGTAATATCCACTGCAGAAAATTTCAAAAGTCTGAGGTTGATTATTACCTAGTTGTAATAATGTACTCTGTTGCTTATGTGTAGGAGGAATCTTCAGATGACATGGATTGGTCAGGTAGTGATGATGACGACTCGACCTCATCAGATGACGAGGGTTACGACCCTTCCAACCTTGCCGCCATGTTCCTCAAAAAGTAAGTTGTGACCAAAATCCAGATGGTGTTAGGAGGAAGGGGAAGCGGGGAGTCGGGGATCTGGAGGAATGGAGAGGTTCCAGACAGAAACTCCTGTAATTGTCATTGAAAGGAGGTGTATGAATCTTGAAGACAAATTGTGAGAAGTATGTTCGGGTTGCAGGGTTCATATGCCTCCTGAAAAGTGCTTAAAAGTTGTTAAAATTAGGTTTAATTCTTGGAAACTCCTGGAAACAGCATTGTATGGTTCCATTGATCACCAATATTTCTCTCCAATAAACAGCATGTAAAAAAATGTGTAATTTAGTACTAGAACATTTCCGAAAAGTGATATTTATCCATCTGGAAAAATCCTGGAAAACTCAAATTTTCATTGAATGAGAGGATTAACCCTGAGGTGGAAACTTAATAGTAATGAGTATGAAAAGCACAATGCAGTAATATCAGTGATCTAATTGTTGATAATACAATTGCAGGACTGATGGGAGCAAAGGAGCAGATAAAGACAAGGACAAAGAGAAGAAGGAAAAGAAGAAGAAAGAAATAACTTCTTCTCGCAAACAGAGAGAAGAGGAGTCTGATGAAGACAAGGATGGAGAGTGGGAAAAGGTGAAAGGTGGTGCCCCCCAGGTATGTCACCATCACTATAGCAACTTACGCCCAGATTAAACTGGTTAGGTTAACAAGACTGGAAAGTGGGAGGTTGACATGGATGGAGAGTGGGAAAAGGTGAAAGGTGGTGCCCCCCAGGTATGTCACCATCACTATAGCAACTTACGCCCACATTAAACTGGTTAGGTTAACAAGACTGGAAAGTGGGAGGTTGACATGGATGGAGAGTGGGAGAAGGTGAAAGGTGGTGCCCCCCAGGTATGTCACCATCACTATAGCAACTTACGCCCACATTAAACTGGTTAGGTTAACAAGACTGGAAAGTGGGAGGTTGACATGGATGGAGAGTGGGAGAAGGTGAAAGGTGGTGCCCCCCAGGTATGTCACCATCACTTAGCAACTTACGCCCAGATTAAACTGGTTAGGTTAACAAGACTGGAAAGTGTGAGGTTGACATGGATGGAGAGTGGGAAAAGGTGAAAGGTGGTGCCCCCCAGGTATGTCACCATCACTATAGCAACTTACGCCCACATTAAACTGGTTAGGTAAACAAGACTGGAAAGTGGGAGGTTGACATGGATGGAGAGTGGGAAAAGGTGAAAAGTGGGGCCCCCAGTTGTGTCACCATCACTATAGCAACTTACGCCCACATTAAACTGGTTAGGTTAGCAAGACTGGAAAGTAGGAGGTTGACATGGATGGAGAGTGGGAGAAGGTGAAAGGTGGTGCCCCCCAGGTATGTCACCATCACTATAGCAACTTACGCCCAGATTAAACTGGTTAGGTTAACAAGACTGGAAAGTGGGAGGTTGACATGGATGGAGAGTGGGAAAAGGTGAAAGGTGGTGCCCCCAGGCCCTTAAGCCACCATCACACTATGCTGCTGCATGGAGTAAACTGGTTAGGTTAAGAAGACTGGAAAGTGGGAGGTTGACATGGATGGAGAGTGGGAAAAGGTGAAAGGTGGTGCCCCCCAGGTATGTCATCATCACTATAGCAACTTACGCCCACATTAAACTGGTTAGGTTAACAAGACTGGAAAGTGGGAGGTTGACATGGATGGAGAGTGGGAAAAGGTGAAAGGTGGTGCCCCCAGGCCACATATCACCATCACCCAGCAACTCGCGAGTGCAAACTGGTTAGGTTAACAAGACTGGAAAGTGGGAGGTTGACATGGATGGAGAGTGGGAAAAGGTGAAAGGTGGTGCCCCCCAGGTATGTCACCATCAATATAGCAACTTACGCCCACATTAAACTGGTTAGGTTAAGAAGACTGGAAAGTGGGAGGTTGACATGGATGGAGAGTGGGAAAAGGTGAAAGGTGGTGCCCCCCAGGTATGTCATCATCACTATAGCAACTTACGCCCACATTAAACTGGTTAGGTTAACAAGACTGGAAAGTGGGAGGTTGACATGGATGGAGAGTGGGAAAAGGTGAAAGGTGGTGCCCCCCCAGGTATGTCACCATCACTATAGCAACTTGCGCCCACATTAAACTGGTTAGGTTAACAAGACTGGAAAGTGGGAGGTTGACATGGATGGAGAGTGGGAGAAGGTGAAAGGTGGTGCCCCCCAGGTATGTCACCATCACTATAGCAACTTACGCCCACATTAAACTGGTTAGGTTAAGACTGCAAAGTGGGAGGTTGACATGGATGGAGAGTGCGAAAAGGTGAAAGGTGGTGCCCCCCAGGTATGTCATCATCACTATAGCAACTTATGCCCAGATTAAACTGGTTAGGTTAACAAGACTGGAAAGTAGGAGGTTGACATGGATGGAGAGTGGGAGAAGGTGAAAGGTGGTGCCCCCCAGGTATGTCACCATCACTATAGCAACTTACGCCCAGATTAAACTGGTTAGGTTAACAAGACTGGAAAGTGGGAGGTTGACATGGATGGAGAGTGGGAAAAGGTGAAAGGTGGGGCCCCCCAGGTATGTCACCATCACTATAGCAACTTACGCCCAGATTAAACTGGTTAGGTTAACAAGACTGGAAAGTGGGAGGTTGACATGGATGGAGAGTGGGAAAAGGTGAAAGGTGGTGCCCCCCAGGTATGTCACCATCACTATAGCAACTTACGCCCACATTAAACTGGTTAGGTTAGCAAGACTGGAAAGTAGGAGGTTGACATGGATGGAGAGTGGGAGAAGGTGAAAGGTGGTGCCCCCCAGGTATGTCACCATCACTATAGCAACTTACGCCCAGATTAAACTGGTTAGGTTAACAAGACTGGAAAGTGGGAGGTTGACATGGATGGAGAGTGGGAAAAGGTGAAAGGTGGTGCCCCCCAGGTATGTCACCATCACTATAGCAACTTGCGCCCACATTAAACTGGTTAGGTTAAGAAGACTGGAAAGTGGGAGGTTGACATGGATGGAGAGTGGGAGAAGGTGAAAGGTGGTGCCCCCCAGGTATGTCACCATCACTTAGCAACTTACGCCCAGATTAAACTGGTTAGGTTAACAAGACTGGAAAGTGGGAGGTTGACATGGATGGAGAGTGGGAAAAGGTGAAAGGTGGTGCCCCCCAGGTATGTCACCATCAATATAGCAACTTACGCCCACATTAAACTGGTTAGGTTAAGAAGACTGGAAAGTGGGAGGTTGACATGGATGGAGAGTGGGAAAAGGTGAAAGGTGGTGCCCCCCAGGTATGTCATCATCACTATAGCAACTTACGCCCACATTAAACTGGTTAGGTTAACAAGACTGGAAAGTGGGAGGTTGACATGGATGGAGAGTGGGAAAAGGTGAAAGGTGGTGCCCCCCCAGGTATGTCACCATCACTATAGCAACTTGCGCCCACATTAAACTGGTTAGGTTAACAAGACTGGAAAGTGGGAGGTTGACATGGATGGAGAGTGGGAGAAGGTGAAAGGTGGTGCCCCCCAGGTATGTCACCATCACTTAGCAACTTACGCCCAGATTAAACTGGTTAGGTTAACAAGACTGGAAAGTGGGAGGTTGACATGGATGGAGAGTGGGAAAAGGTGAAAGGTGGTGCCCCCCAGGTATGTCACCATCAATATAGCAACTTACGCCCACATTAAACTGGTTAGGTTAAGAAGACTGGAAAGTGGGAGGTTGACATGGATGGAGAGTGGGAAAAGGTGAAAGGTGGTGCCCCCCAGGTATGTCATCATCACTATAGCAACTTATGCCCAGATTAAACTGGTTAGGTTAACAAGACTGGAAAGTAGGAGGTTGACATGGATGGAGAGTGGGAGAAGGTGAAAGGTGGTGCCCCCCAGGTATGTCACCATCACTATAGCAACTTACGCCCAGATTAAACTGGTTAGGTTAACAAGACTGGAAAGTGGGAGGTTGACATGGATGGAGAGTGGGAAAAGGTGAAAGGTGGTGCCCCCCAGGTATGTCACCATCACTATAGCTACTTGCGCCCACATTAAACTGGTTAGGTTAACAAGACTGGAAAGTGGGAGGTTGACATGGATGGAGAGTGGGAGAAGGTGAAAGGTGGTGCCCCCCAGGTATGTCACCATCACTTAGCAACTTACGCCCAGATTAAACTGGTTAGGTTAACAAGACTGGAAAGTGTGAGGTTGACATGGATGGAGAGTGGGAAAAGGTGAAAGGTGGTGCCCCCCAGGTATGTCACCATCACTATAGCAACTTACGCCCACATTAAACTGGTTAGGTAAACAAGACTGGAAAGTGGGAGGTTGACATGGATGGAGAGTGGGAAAAGGTGAAAGGTGGTGCCCCCCAGGTATGTCACCATCACTATAGCAACTTACGCCCACATTAAACTGGTTAGGTTAGCAAGACTGGAAAGTAGGAGGTTGACATGGATGGAGAGTGGGAGAAGGTGAAAGGTGGTGCCCCCCAGGTATGTCACCATCACTATAGCAACTTACGCCCAGATTAAACTGGTTAGGTTAACAAGACTGGAAAGTGGGAGGTTGACATGGATGGAGAGTGGGAAAAGGTGAAAGGTGGTGCCCCCCAGGTATGTCACCATCACTATAGCAACTTGCGCCCACATTAAACTGGTTAGGTTAAGAAGACTGGAAAGTGGGAGGTTGACATGGATGGAGAGTGGGAGAAGGTGAAAGGTGGTGCCCCCCAGGTATGTCACCATCACTTAGCAACTTACGCCCAGATTAAACTGGTTAGGTTAACAAGACTGGAAAGTGGGAGGTTGACATGGATGGAGAGTGGGAAAAGGTGAAAGGTGGTGCCCCCCAGGTATGTCACCATCAATATAGCAACTTACGCCCACATTAAACTGGTTAGGTTAAGAAGACTGGAAAGTGGGAGGTTGACATGGATGGAGAGTGGGAAAAGGTGAAAGGTGGTGCCCCCCAGGTATGTCATCATCACTATAGCAACTTACGCCCACATTAAACTGGTTAGGTTAACAAGACTGGAAAGTGGGAGGTTGACATGGATGGAGAGTGGGAAAAGGTGAAAGGTGGTGCCCCCCCAGGTATGTCACCATCACTATAGCAACTTGCGCCCACATTAAACTGGTTAGGTTAACAAGACTGGAAAGTGGGAGGTTGACATGGATGGAGAGTGGGAGAAGGTGAAAGGTGGTGCCCCCCAGGTATGTCACCATCACTATAGCAACTTACGCCCACATTAAACTGGTTAGGTTAAGACTGCAAAGTGGGAGGTTGACATGGATGGAGAGTGCGAAAAGGTGAAAGGTGGTGCCCCCCAGGTATGTCATCATCACTATAGCAACTTATGCCCAGATTAAACTGGTTAGGTTAACAAGACTGGAAAGTAGGAGGTTGACATGGATGGAGAGTGGGAGAAGGTGAAAGGTGGTGCCCCCCAGGTATGTCACCATCACTATAGCAACTTACGCCCAGATTAAACTGGTTAGGTTAACAAGACTGGAAAGTGGGAGGTTGACATGGATGGAGAGTGGGAAAAGGTGAAAGGTGGTGCCCCCCAGGTATGTCACCATCACTATAGCTACTTGCGCCCACATTAAACTGGTTAGGTTAACAAGACTGGAAAGTGGGAGGTTGACATGGATGGAGAGTGGGAGAAGGTGAAAGGTGGTGCCCCCCAGGTATGTCACCATCACTTAGCAACTTACGCCCAGATTAAACTGGTTAGGTTAACAAGACTGGAAAGTGTGAGGTTGACATGGATGGAGAGTGGGAAAAGGTGAAAGGTGGTGCCCCCCAGGTATGTCACCATCACTATAGCAACTTACGCCCACATTAAACTGGTTAGGTAAACAAGACTGGAAAGTGGGAGGTTGACATGGATGGAGAGTGGGAAAAGGTGAAAAGTGGGGCCCCCAGTTGTGTCACCATCACTATAGCAACTTACACACACATTATACTGGTTAGGTTAACGAGGATGGTGAAAGGTGGAACATCCCAGGTATGTCACCATCACTATAATAACTTACACCCACATTATACTGGTTAGGTTAACAAGGATGAAAGTGGGTGAAGATGAAAGGTGACGCCTCCTAGTTATGTCACCATCACTATAGTATCTTACACCCACATTATACTGGTTACTTTGACTTGGATGGAGAGGGGGAGAAGGTGTAAGGTGGGGCCGCCAGGTATATCACCATCACTATAGCTTCTTCTACCCGCATTAAACTGGTTACTTTGACACGGGTGGAGAGGGGAGAAGGTGAAAGGTGGGGCCCCCAGGTATGTCACCATCACTATAATAACTTACACCCACATTATACTGGTTACTTTTACATGGATGGAGAGTGCGAGAAAGTGAATGGTGGAGCCCCCCAGGTACGTCACCATCACTATGTGTAGTAAGACCACATGTAGCATGTGTAGACCTATCACAGACTAATCATATGAACTTGCAACTGTTTAATTAAAGTCTGGAACTTCTAATCTGGGAAAGGATTTCCAAGACCGTCACACGTGGCTGCCATATTGTAAAGGGAGACGACTCTGTTGTCTTGCACAAAGATTCAAGACAACAGAGTAGTCTCCCTGGTATTTAATCAAACCCCTGGCCACTTGAATAGAATTTCTGACAACTCAATTTATACACTGACACAGTTTTCAAATCTGCCCATGTTGGAAACTAGAACCTTGCTGATTTATTCACTATTCATTTATTCGGGAATTGCCACTTTTCAATCATTTGCAATAAATCGATCACCCCTCTGTTTTACCACCTCAATTTATCACATTTCTTGCGCTGTAAAACTTACCTTCACATACCTTATTGCTATCGTGTTCCTACGCGATTGCTCCATTGTAAAATCTTACCACAGAACCAAAAGAAAATAGTCCCTGTAATGCCCAATGCCCATGCGCGAGTACCCAGAACCCTCTCTGTCTGACCACGTCACTTTCTTCTTTCCTCTACAATCGTAGCGGTCAGACGTAGTTTCTAAGTGCTCTAGTAAAAGTTTCAAGATCTACATCTGGAATACCACGAAATTCCTTACTCATTACCTTGGATTACCTACGGAGATTTCCTGGGATATTACCTTGAGAAGAGAGAGGAATATTACCATATTCCTGGATTCGAGATTCCTACCTGGACTTCAAAAACGTCAGGAAGTATACGTGTCGAATCATAATAAAGATGGCGTCCGTCTTCTGTGTTGTTTGTGGACGATCGAAACCCACGACGGATCCGCATTCAGCTTGTCCGCCGTGTAGAGGTGTTTGGTGCGATCAATTTGCTAAATGTGCGGAATGTGAGCTTTGGCCCGACAACGTATTCCAACAATATCTTGTCGGTTCATATGCCGGTGAAATTTTGCCCCCGCCCGGCTTTGATAGGGCCGAGAGCTTGGTCGCCTCTCCGTCTCGCTCTTCTGTGAACGAGCCGGACGAGTCTGCCTCTCTTGATATGTCCGTAACGCATGATATGGATGTAACTCCATCTAATAAATTGCCAAATGTCGTAAGTATTTCTCCTCCTCCTTGCACTGATTCTGTTTATCTAGGGACCAAGGTGGGGAACAAAGATGGCGGCCGTCCCGCAGGTAAGCTATTGCACGGGACGCCCTTGACTTTGGCGGCTACCTTTGATCCTACATCTGTGACGTCACTTCCGACCGAAGGTCCCCTGTTCAGAATAGTGAATCCGGAGAGTGTGACTTCTACCCTAGTCAAGGACCCGTCACTTCCGGAGAATCTTTCGTCATCTCGGCTCAGCTCATCTACGTCTACGTCTACATTAATTACGGAGATGCCAGCTGTTCCAGCGACTGTAATATCACCTCGTCCTGTGCAGTCTACGGTGATTGTTACACCCGTTTCCGGTTTTGCTCAGTCTCGCCATTCCCTCTTGAATGTACCGAGACTATCCAGGGCGCCTTTACAACAGCCGTTGTCGGCACCTCCCCAGCTTTCTCAACCGGAACATCGTCAACGTATGCCTGTATCCAGTTATGACTTCCGGCCTACGGTAGCTCCGATTATATCGGATGCTTATATGCAACCACTGACTTCATACCTTCCGGTATCGTCTTACCTTCCGGTATCATCGTCTCACATCGGAACTTCCGCCACTTTTTCTGCGCATGCTCCGACGTCGGCTACTACATCCTACTATAGGACTGCCTCTGCGTATGATGTTCCTGTTAATGCATCGGTTTATGGTGTTCCGGGTCTGTCATCGATGTATGATACTAGAGTTACGTCATCTATGTACAGACTTCCGGTTACGTCATCGGTGTATAGCAGTCCGGCTCTTCCCTATACTGCACCTCCGTATTCTCCACTTCCTGTACATAGTGCAGTATATAGGCCTACATCGTATCATTCTGTGGCTTCTGTAGCCCGACCTTTTGATGTACCCCGTGTATCCTACTGCACGTATTCCTACACGACCGACTTCCGGTACATCGGGTGCTTACTTCCGTTCTCCTTCTCCTAGGCCTGTTAGATATGCTATGCCATATCATGCGCCTATACCGAGACGGCAAGTGAGGGTTGCTCACCCACATCTGCCTAGATACCCAGCTAGGCCTGTGATGTCACAGTATGCGGCTGCTTCCGGTTCTGCCTTACTTCCTCCTTCTGATAGGCAGTGCCCTCCAGCAACATCTATTCCTGCCAACCTTTTCGATAGGTTCAATAGATTGTCTGCTGATTTTGCAGCCCTACAGCGTGACATGTTGATGCCTCCTCCACCACCACCTACACCACTTCCGGTGCCTGGGTGGGCTGGCTATCAACCTCGCCCCGTATCATCAAGGAGGCCGACTTCCGATTCCCACCTTCAGCTACCACTTGATCTCTCGCAGGGTAGTAGACCTACACCACCTTCGTTTGTGCCCAGGTTTACCTCTGTGGATCCTGTGACAGTGAATAATGCTGAGCCGGAAGTGGAAGAACAGACTTCCTTGTTTGATGCTGATCCGGATCTCGCCGCGTCCAGTTATTCGGATATACTGGCACGCCTTTACGAGTTGTTTCCGGATATGACTCCTCCGCCAGTTGTGGAATCCAGAAGGGTCACTACGATGTCAGATCTCAGACAAGAGCCATCTCATCGCACATCACTTCCGCCTTCTAGAGCCGTTTTCGAATGTGCTGAACGCATGCGGGATGCCTTCTCTCTTCCTAAGACTCAAGATGAGAGGCAACGACAACAGGAATCTAGATCTCTATTTAAGAGATCTAATGGTGTCTTCCCGCTGGAGCGACCCGTTTTCCCGGTCGTATTCAGTACATGGTTCACCCTGGCATGATCGAGCTGCAGTCCAGGAACCAGAACTCGATCAATTTCTTGGAGTTACTCCGCCTAAGAAAGACATTCCTCTTTCTATTCGTCAGATTTGTCTACTGGAGGACACTTCTAGACAGGAGGTGGCGATTACTTCCCATCTGGATTGGTTCCTATATGCCATTCGTACGATCCTTAATCGCATACCTCAGACGTCAGCTTCCGGTTTCGTGTCTGTTCCTGTTGATGACGTCAACCTGATGAAGGACTTCCTGACGGCAGCTGCGCGTGCGGACGCGGACTTGATGGCATCTTCAGTCTTCATGTCCGCTATGTTCGTACACTTAAGGCGTCTCGCACTGTTCACGGCCCTGCCTACGTATACTCCGTCCAGTGTAAGATCGTCCTTAAGGGAGCAGTCCCCCGCCTCGGGACTTCTGTTTGCCGGTGTACTACCAGAGCTGCAGAATGAAATGTCCGCTGCCAGGACCACGCATTCCTATTTTGCACCTCAACAGAGGAAGCGATCGGCCCCAGAGGCCTCGACGTCGTATTCCTCGGCCCCGAAGAAAGCTTCGTCTTCAAGTTCTTCTTCCGGTGCTGGTGCCAAGAAGGATGCGCCCTCCTCTTCGAAATCTGGCGGAGGCTCGAAGGGAGCGGGGAGCGGCCACTCTAAACGTGGTGGCGGAAAAGGGAAGTCCGCTAAAGCTCCCAAGAAATGAGGGCACGGGCCATGCAGATGTGCATTCTGCATGGCGAGACCGCACGTTGCCGCTGTTCCCAATTCCACCAAATCCGGCGCTTCCGGTAGGCGAGAGACTTGTAAGTTTTTGGCAGAATTGGGAGGCAATCCAGGCGGATTCGTGGGTGTTGAACACCCTACGTCATGGGTATCTACTGGAGTTCACCACGACTCCCCCGTTGACTGTGTCACCCAAGGCGTCGGGAGCACCTGATGGAGATTCAGAGGTCCGTGGACAAGTTGGTAGAGAAGGGTGCTGCTATAGAACTTCCGCCAAACGATATGTCCCCGGGCTTTTATTCTCCGGTGTTCCTGGTCCCCAAGAAGAACACCACCGAAATGCGTATGGTCATAAACCTGCGTCAGTTGAACAAGGACTTCTTGGCCCCGCCTCCTCATTTCCGGATGGAGTCGTTCCGGCCTATTCGTTCGGCTCTGTTACAAGGGGACTGGATGACGTCTCTCGACCTCCAAGATGCATACCTGCATGTTCCGATCTACAGGGCTCATCACAAGTATCTGCGCTCCCTGGTTGGCAACCGGAAGTTCCAGTTACGTGTGTTCCCTTTCGGACTATCCACGTCCCCTTGGGTCTTCACCAGAATTTTCAACCCGGTGGCGTCATTCCTGCACACCAGAGGTCTCAAGTACCACTTCTACCTCGACGATTCCCTACTACGGAATCAGTGCAGGGAAGAACTCCGCAAGGACACCAATTTCGTTTGGGAGGTCCTTGTTGCTCTGGGCTATCTTCCTCACGAGGGCAAATCGGAGTTGACACCATCCCAGTCTCGAGTCTTTCTCGGAGTTTCCTACGACACCCTTTCAGCGTTAGCGAAACCTCCAGAAGACCGCTGGAAGAAAATTCTGACGTCGGTGCCGACGTTTCTGTCAGCATCGCACAGACGTGCTCTCCAGTTCGCTGCAATTATCGGCCTGTTAACATCAACTCAGGATGTAACACCTCGAGGTCGGTTGCAGCTTCGGCCGTTGATGATGCACCTCAACAACTATTGGCCGAAACGGCACCTGAACCCTACTGTCCCTGTGACAGAGGATGTCAAACGTCTCCTACGCTGGTGGCTGCAGCCGGAGAACGTGATGATAGGTGTCACCTTCCTACCCTTTCAGCCGTCCCGTCAACTGTTTACGGACGCATCGATGGAAGGATGGGGAGCACATTTGGGTTCGAGGTCAATGTCCGGCTTGTGGAACGACAGCCAGAGGAAGATGCATATCAATGTATTGGAGTTCCAGGCCGTAACCCTGGCCATACAGAGATTTCTTCCAGACCTCACGAACCAACGCTTGTTAGTAGCGACGGACAACACGACAGTCCTGGCCTACATAAACAAGCAGGGAGGGACTCACTCTCCCCAACTGCTGGATCAAGCACAGAAATTCTTCAACCTATGTTGGGACAACGAAATTTCTGTGCGAGCTCGCCACATTCCCGGTCATCTGAACGTCCTGGCCGACGCATTGTCCAGACCGAATCAGATAATATCGACCGAATGGCAGCTCCACGAAGACATCCTAGCCCAGATGTCTCGGATATGGGAGACGCCGAATGTAGATCTGTTCGCCACCCGTTGGAACCATCTACTGCCGGCCTATGTGTCTCCCGTTCCGGATCCAGCAGCCCTGGCAGTCGACGCCCTGTCTTTGGACTGGTCCGGCATGATTGCGTACGCCTACCCGCCGCCAGCAATCTTGTCGCAAGTCCTCCGGAAGATCCGAGCACAGCCGTGCGTGGTCTACCTTGTGGCTCCGTGGTGGCCCACTCGCCCTTGGTTTGCAGACCTGATGGATCTTCTCATAGACGTGCCTCGTCGGCTGCCGCTTTGGTGGAACCTGCTTCGTCAGCCGAGATCCAGCCTGTACCACTCGAATCCCGGTCTATTTCAACTGACCGCGTTCAAGTGCTCCAGCATCAGCTCGTTGAGGCTGGATTTTCTGTCGAAGCGTCCGAAAGGATGGTCCGGTCCACCAGAGCATCAACGACTGCGGTGTACCAGAACAAGTGGAAGTCCTTCGCTACCTGGTGTTTTGGACGTGGGATTGATCCAACCTCTGCCTCTGTTCACCAGGTAGCAGACTTCTTTTTGCATCTGTTTCATGACAGGCAGCTTGTTCCGGCCACGGTCGACGGCTATCGGTCCGCTATCTCCAGGGTACTTCAATTGATCACAGGTGTCAACCCATCACTCGACGTCAACCTTTCTGCCCTTCTTCGTTCCTTTCGGGTGGAAAGGCCTACTCCGACGCCGCAGCTTCCTAAATGGGATTTGGCTCTGGTTCTTAGACGGCTTTCTGAGCCTCCCTTCGAACCTATCGGCACCTGTGAGATGAAGTTTCTCTCCTACAAGACCGTCTTTCTGATCGCCTTTGCATCTGCCGCCCGCGTATCAGAAATCCATGCCTTGGACTTCAGGTCTTTGTGATACAACCCTAAGTGGACCTGGGTGGCGTTATCTACTCTCCCGGACTTTGTTGCTAAGAATAAGTCACTCTACGACAATCTTCCTAGAGAGTTCGTCATCCCGGCTCTGTCCAACATCCTGTCCGCAGCTGTTGACGACGACAGAGTCCTGTGCCCCGTCAGGGCTCTCTCCTGCTACCTGGCACGTGTGGAGCATATGAGAGCCGGGCGGGTGCGTCTTTTCATCCCTTTTGGGCCCTCTTCAAAGCAGGAGATATCTAAAAATACTATATCTGCCTGGCTTGCCAAGACCATTCGTTTGGCGTACACAGACGTACCACCTGAGGTAATTTCCTTATCCAAGGTCTCCGCCCATGAGGTCAGGGCCATGGCGGCATCCTGGCCTCTATGGACCAATAGATCCGTGTCCGACATTATGAGGGCCTGCTACTGGAGGAGTAATGTTACTTTCGTCTCACACTACCTCCGGGATTTGACGCTCCAACGACGGGGCATTTACTCACTGGGACCCCTGGTGGCTGCCCAGTCTGTTGCGGACCCGTCATCCTCGCACTAGACCTCCTAGTGATTTTACCTTTTTTAAAAAAATCTGGTAAGTGTCTGCTCTCCCCAAATTTTCAAAAAAGAGGGGGGGGGGGGCGGGAGGTTTTGGTCTAGTGCTTGTCAGCTATTCACTAGGCCCGCTTATTGTATATATTTAGGGCTGGGTGATTATATCGATGGCCATATCGTCATGCTACATGTCTGTATGGCACTCGATTATCTCGCTGACTCCTGTTTTATCCTTCGCCTATGCTTGAGACTTTTTCTGTTTTGACCACTATTTCCCTCCTCCTGCTATGATATTCTAGCAATAAGGTATGTGAAGGTAAGTTTTACAGCGCAAGAAATATGAAAAATTTGAAAATCAATTTTCCTATTTCTAAGCTTAAACTTACCTTCACATACTGTGATGGCCCTCCCAGCCTCCCCGCTGATGGGTTATTCACTCTGCGATTGAATAGGAAAGAAGGAAGTGACGTGGTCAGACAGAGAGGGTTCTGGGTACTCGCGCATGGGCATTGGGCATTACAGGGACTATTTTCTTTTGGTTCTGTGGTAAGGTTTTACAATGGAGCAATCGCGTAGGAACACGATAGCAATAAGGTATGTGAAGGTAAGTTTAAGCTTAGAAATAGGAAAATTGATTTTCAAATTTTTCATTTTCAGTGATCGATTTATCAGGGGAATTATCGTAACAACTTCTATCCCCTGACAAGGTATTGTAATTCAATATAGACCAATAGCAGGATGATCTCAGAACATGAACAGATTTATAGGGTGGTAATCTTTCATAGTATCCACTATTACAACATTGCATGAAAATATTCTGTTTGGTGCCTGTCTGAAATTGTGTTGCTCAAATATTCTTCTCGCAAACAGGAAAAGCCAAAGATGTTTGGGAAAGACGTGGAAATCAATCATGATGCTGTTGTGAAAAAACTCCGTGAAATTGTCTCTGCCCGTGGAAAGAAGGGCACTGATCGCATCGAGCAGATCGACTTATTGAAGGAGTTACTGACTATATCAGAAACCAACAACCTAGGACCAGCTGTGAAAGTGAAAATCATGTTCAATATCGTCTCGGCTATATTTGACTACAACCCTAACATAGCCACATGTATGAAGTCAGAAATGTGGGACAGGTGAGTGTGATGAGTAGAGTTGATCTAGTATATGATCCCAGTCTCTTATCTTCAGATCTTTTGCAGGGGTGTGAAACCCCCGCAAAATATTCTAGAAATCTCCATGGAATTTCTGATATCAGAGATCGAATTTAGCTTTCTTTTGTCATCAGTAATTTCAGTTGTCTTTTGCATTCTTTCGAGCAGCCATTGCAGGTGTACGTGTGCAGTGGTAATTGTGACGTCACAAAAAGTGGGTCGCAAGTTGGGCGGAGTTTTCAGGTTTTGTTTCCACACATCTAAATAGATGATCAGCATGTTAAATAAAAGAATTGGAAGTATGTACAGTCCATCAAGATAATCACAGAATATTGCGCTTATTTTATCAACAATGACTTTCAGTTGAGGGCCCTTGTCTGTTCACACATAGATGTATATGTTTCTTCCCATCTGTGGTTGTGTTTGGTCTAAGACAGGCAGAGGTAAAACCCACCCAGCATCTGTGGTTTTGTTTGGTCTAAGACAGGCAGAGGTAAAACCCATCCAACATCTGTTTTAAAAACAATGTTCATATCCGTACTACTTGTTTTCTTCGATCATTGTTTTGAAAACTAGACCTGGAGTGGTTTCTGCCTGGCCTGCCTTGGTCTGTACAAAACCATTGATGGTTAGAAATTAACACTGCTACACTACTTAAAATAGACAAGGACCCCCAGCTGAAAGTCCAAGCTGATGCAATAACCGTGGGAAGTGGGTTTTAAAGTTAATTGGGAATGCAACAACATGTTAAGAATTTTTTTTTCAAATCTACATTTTCAAGCAAAATTGAGAATTTTGTAATCGATGTTAATTGTTTTCTGTGTGTTTAAAATAATTGTACAGAAAAGAAAAATTCAGATTTTGAGCTGTAGGCCTATGTACTTTATGGATGTCTCCCATTATAATGTAAGTTCTGTCAATTGCTATACTTTGCTGATATTTCCTACTTTGTTTATGTTGGCACATTTTGATTGAGTTGTAGCTGTATGTTTATATGTTTGTTTTCACTCAGTGCCCTGGACCACTTGAATACACTGATAGATGCCCTGATTGAGAACAGTGACATCATTACGGGGGCAAATTTCGCAGAGGATAGTGAAAATGTGGAGGTTGGTAGAATAATCAAAAATTCTTTGTATTTAGAATGTGCACTTTTTTACCAGCACGTCTAGGTATACAAGCAGAGAAGAAACTGGTCAGCTACTTGAAGTAGGTAATAGACAGCCAGAGTGTGACCGGTTATTCTGATTCTGGATTGTTGAGATCATATATCACAATTCTTGTAAGAGGAGATCTGTTTCGTTGGTAGCCTGAATCAGTATTTGACAATATGGTGTAGGGGAGCAGAGACCGTGCATTTCCATCTTTGACTAACTTTCTACAAGTGCCTGCAGAGTACCCGAAAGTCCTGAAAAACCGGAATCCTTGAAACTTTGGATTCATTGATAAATCATTAGCAGGATCAACTTGCTTGATCAAATTGTAGAAATTGTATTGTCTCTGTAAATGTTTTTGTTACTTTGCTTGCAAAGGTAATGCTTTTATTGTCCTCCACCATGTAGTGGTGGGAGGACTTGGAAATGTTAGACGTCCGTCTTTCTGTCCATCCTTCCCACATCCGGTGAACGCGATATTTCGAGAACAATTCGACCAATCAACTTCAAACTTGAGAAGGTGCTTCACATCAGTTAGACGGCCATTGGTATTGATTTTCACTGAGGTACATAATCCAAGATGGCTGTCATTGACCATCTTGGATTCCGTCCGTCCCGCATCTTGTGAACACGTTATCTTGAGAACAACTCAACCAATCGACTTCAAACTCAAGAAGATGCTTCACATCAGTTAGATGGCCCTTGGTATTGATTTTCACGTAGGTACCTAATCCAAGATGGCTGCCATTGACCATCTTGGATTCTGTCTGTCCCGCATCTTGTGAACGCGGTATCATGAGAACAATTCGTCCGATTGACATGAAACTTGAGAAGGTGCTTCACATCCGTTAGACGGCCATTGGTATTGATTTTCTTTGGAGTAGTATGTAATCCAAGATGGCTGCCATTGACTATCTTGAAATCCGTCCGTCCTGCATCTTGTGAACGCGGTATCTTGACAACAATTGGTCCGATTGAATTCAAATTTGAGAAAGTGCTTCACATCAGTTAGAAGGCCATTGGTATTGGTTTGGTTTATGGATTATTCACTTCAGAATCCAACAGGCCTAGGGCCAAGTTACAGGTCTGATAATAACACACATACATACACTCACACACATAAGAATATAAAAAAATAGATAAATCAATAAATAAATAAATAAAACAATAAATATATACCATACAATACCGACTAGCCCACTTAAATATACATGCAAATTCTAGGCGTGGGTAGTAATATGTACATCAAAACAGACATGGTGAGTTACGAAAAAACAGTTGTTACATGTCGTCTGTTTAATGGCCAAGTACAAGCTTTATCCATATAATATAGATTTGGCCTTTTGGCGGAAAACATTTCTATTAGCAAAAATATCGAATGATTCGTTGTGAGGGCACAATGAATTATTTAAGTCCATTGATCTCGGGAAGAAAGATAATTTCCGTACATTTATTCGAGCCTTTGATGGTCTAAACACATTGATTTGTCGCAGTGTTCTGGACGGACAGTTATATTGAACCTGCTCAATAAGATATGGTTTTCATTGAGGTAGTATGTAATCCAATATGGCTGCCATTGGCCATCTTTTAATCAGTAACACTGTCTGGACGGTAAAAAATCCACCAACCTACTTATTTATTATTTCTCCCTTAAATCTACAAATCAATGTACCTAGCTCGTATAATGCGAACACAAAAGTCCATGATACGAGCCAAACTACCTATCGCTTACGGTTATTTTGATGCTGAATTGTCTCAACCGCGCAGTATTCCACGATCCACACGTCGATTTGTTTCCTTCAAATTTATAAATCTCACCATCCAAGAATCCATATACAATACAGACTTACATTCCAGTGTTACACTACCCATTACTGCTTCCCAAACCTCCTCAACTTGTCTCAACAATTCCAGATAAACGTCTCTTTCCACATGCACATATCCACTTTCCAAGTAATATTTAAGGAGATATTGGAAGTGTATATGCTGTACGCTCTGAAACAGGCTACTTGGTGGAGGACCTGCTAGCTACTCAGCTTGTTGATGGTTTGGTTTGACTTGGGCCCTCCATCATTATACGATGGGCACTGGTCATCAGAGTACAGTGTAAAATGTATATATCTGTAATTGTCTCCCTTTTTTGCAGACCTCTCCATATCGTGTGCGGGGTTGTATCCTGACCACCATTGAGCGTATGGATGAAGAGTTTGTGAAGATGTTACAGGCATGTGATGCTCACAGCACAGAGTATGTAGAAAGGTAAGCCATGGAGAATCACTGACTGTTCATATGGATAATCTACTCTTTATCTAACAGTTCTACTACCCAATCTGCTGTCATGGATAATGAATGTGTACTACCGGTACTCTTGATTTCTATAGTCCACACTGCTGTCTCTGTATACTGCTTCCTACTCGCTCATATTCTACACCTTAAAGATGTAATCAGCCTCAAACTCGATGGATTTGGTTAGCTCTCTCCTACCTGGTTTTTACCCCTCGGCCAACTTTGGCCTAGGGGTATTGTCGTCATCATGTACGGCTGTCCGTACGTCCGTACGTCCGTCCGTCCGTTACCGCGATATCTACAGAACCGTTTCATGCATGGCTACCAAACTTGTTGCATCTATTTATCTTCACGTAAATCAGAAGCCTATCGAAAATGAGTCATCTCGGACAATATTTTGCAGAGTTATGCCCCCTTTTACAAATAAAAATCCATTTATAATTTGTTATTGTGATAATTTCAGAACCGTTCCATATACCACATTCTAACGTGATACAGTTGTTTCTCTTGACCTGAACTAGATGCCTATCGAAAACGAGTCGTGTCAGAAAGTATTTTGCAGAGTTATGCCCCTTGTCCATTTATGATTTGTTATTGTGATAATTTCAGAACCGTTCCATATACAACATCCTAACATGATACAGTTGTTTCTCTTGACCTGAGACTATCGAAAACGAGTCATGTCAGAAAGTATTTTGCAGAGTTATGCCCCTTGTCCATTTATGATTTGTTATTGTGATAATTTCAGAACCGTTCCATATACAACATCCTAACGTGATACAGTTGCTTCTCTTGACCTGAACTAGATGCCTATCGAAAATGAGTCGTATCAGAAAGTATTTTGCAGAGTTATGCCCCTTGTCTAATAAAATCCACTAATTGCATATAATTTCTATATCATGTTTGTATACTATCACATTTATTTATTGATTGGATGACTGATTTATTGATTTATTCTCTTACACAATGCGAAGAACAAACGTATATCTATAGTGTATGTATTTATTCCAGAAACAAATTAATGTAACGGGAGGAAAACTTTTTTTTTTTTTTCAAAGAAAGTACACTTACAATACCAGGGGTAAATATTTCTTCCAACAAGCCAATCAATTGGTAGAGACACCCTTACATTATAATAGCTGGGGTTCAGAGCCGAGGGGTTTGGATAGCGCAGCTTCATGTTTTAGCAGCGAAGTTTGCTAAAGCATCATAGGTATTATATTTGATGATAGTGGAATTGCCATATACAACGAATGCAAGAATATCTTGTCAGAGAAACTTGGAACTCTCCCCGCTTCAACAGGTTTTCTGTTTCGCCATTGAATATGTGCTGTGCGTGGAGAGGAAAATGACGTCACTGCCTGACATGTGAGTGACGCTCACAAATCTGAATGCTGAACAGCTGCAGCCATGGGATAACGTCATGGCTCGTGCCTTAGATTTGGTAGAGTGGCAGAGCATACGTAGGCAGAAAGTACCACACGTGTAAGCGCTTGTTGACATGGCCGTCGAAAAATAAACGGCATGCCATGCCATTTTTAAAGACAATTTTTTTTTATTTTCACATGAATGGTGGAAACCAGTTGAGCTGTTTATGGTTAAATGTGTTTTATTTTGTACCTGTTGTAACATATGTCACTTTCGCGGAGTTTGGAAGAGATCGATTCCAGCCTAGATTTGAGGCTGATTACATCTGTAAGA